>CP139504.1:112117487-112316799 GCA_021014915.2 Artemisia tridentata subsp. tridentata
CCCATATAAGACACAAAAATGACCAAAAACACCTAAATAGATCAAATATTGTTGCAAATATTCTTGGTTTGTGTTTTTATGTGTTTCAGGTACAAAAGGATTGAAAACGGGTCAAAAATGGACAAAACCGAGCACGAGATTGGAAAAAGTTCAAAAAGCCGAGGCCGGAGAAGAAATTTACCAAAGTGGATCATAATTATGCTCAATTTGTCAAGATTGGTCATTGGAAGTATTTTTGAAAAATGATAACATGGGTCCCTGAATTTACAGTATTGGCAGAAATGGTCCTTGGATTTTATCAATATACCATTTTAGTCCTTATGCTAAAATTAACTAACTAAACCTAATCCACTAAATGCAACCCACCAAATAAACAAAAACCCAATCCCTAAACCCAAAATAACCCCAGCGCAACTCCACCATAAGCCCAATCCCAATTATCCCTTTCCCCGTTCTTTTTTTTAGCTAAACCAGGATTTGACCCGGTTAAACCCACCATCTTCAATACCATTTGCCGCCCAAACCCAAAACCACCTTATCCCACCTTCTCCCTGACATCCCATGCTTTTCACTGATACACTTCACCTCCCCCCCTCACTTAGCTCCAGACACAGTACAAACTTCACATGATGCAATGTCCAGCTGTAATCCCACTAACCAATCCTTCCCGCCAAAAATGAAAAGGACGACTGAGATTGATTCAAGCCATTCCAACGGGTGGGATATGTTCAGAGACACGAGAGGAAACTTTTGAGTGATATAAAACTCTTTCACAAGACACACAGAGGAAGTAACTAGGAGTAGATTAGTAATAGTAGTCATATTTTAGTTGTAGTATGTAACTAGTTTCAATTTTAGTTCTTAACTTTAATTCAAGATCATTCAAGATTGTTTGGCTTTCAAATTATCAGCATTGTTCTATTTTCCATGTTTAATGAAAATTGAAATTTTCCAGATAATTTAGTAATTTGAATTTGTTGTTAGTCAAACCTTAAAAGATCTCATTCCTGTTTTATTGAGCTCATATGAGCTTATTCTAGCTTCTATTATAGTTAATTTAACTCTGACTCAGTTTCTAAGTCAAAAAGTCAAATTTAGTCAAAGGTACAGTTCATCAGCTTATTTTAGTGCTTATTTGCCCTTTTCTGTCCTTATTTGTTCCTTTTAATGTTAATTGATGCTTATTAGTTAGTTGTAACTAGCTTAGTCCATTTTGTTCTTATATTAGCTTAAAAGTCTAGAAAACAGTCAAATAAGCTCAGCTGAATTAAGTGCTTATTTCCCTTGGAAAACTTATAATTAGGGTTTAATTTAGATAGTAAAACAGTAATAAGTCAGAATCATAGGTTATTTTGGTAACTCCTAGTTTTAATCTCAAAATTACTAATATTAAGGGGTGTTTGGCTTAACAGCCAAAATGGGTCAAATTGGGTCATCACTGTTCATGTGCCCTTGGAATATTTTTGATCTTGTCTAATTTAGGTTATGTAGGGTATTTGTAGGGGTATTTGAGCTTATATGGTTATTTTGATAGTTTTCTAGATAAACAGTGAAGTTATAAGGTGTTATTGATCAAATTAGCTTAATATGGATATAAGCTGATTTGATGCCAAACTCTAGTGTTCTTGAGCTCATTTTACTCCATAAGGTCATAGGTCAGTAGTAGTTTAAGTCCCTTAAAGCCTTGGTTCAAATATAGCAAGAAAAGTCCAAGTAGATTAGCAGACTGCATTTTTTTTTGTATTTTGCTATTTTCAGCTGTTATTTTTGATTTTTAATTTCTTAATTTTTAGTTGTAATAAGCTCTATTTTGGCACAGTAAAAGTTGGCTTGCTTATCTAGTTACTCCCATTTTTTTTAGATTTTTAGAATTAGCTTATTATAGCTTTTCATTGGCTTGAAAAAGCCCATTTCTGCCCTATGCACATCAGCTCCGCAGACATCAGTAGCCATTGTGCATATTTGGCTGATGTCAGTGCTTATTTTGATCCTTTTGTGGCTTTTTCAGTTTCCCTTTAGCTTATTGTCAGTTACCTAGCTTATCTCAGTTCCCCTCAGCTTATTTTTAGCTTAACAGCCATTCCCCTATAGCACTAAGTTTCTTTTCTATTTTATAAGCAGTTTGAGTTCCTTTGATTCCTAGCTTATTCTTGTGCACCATTGTTTTTTTTAGATCACCCTCAGTTACTTTAGGCTTTTTGAAATAGCTTTTCAGTCCCTAGTTAGCTTATCAGCTTATTTGCCCTTTTTCCATTAGCCTAAGTTTTCTATTTTCATTTAAGTCTGTTCTGATTGATATGGCTTATTACTGAGCTTCTTTAAAGTTTTAAAAATATTTTTAGTTTTAAAATTGCTTATTTACTTATGCTTATTCAGTTGGTCAAAAGAAAAAAAAATAGTTTTCAAAAAAGAGAACCAAGGGATTCGAACCCTGGTCTCTTAGCTCAACACACACACCAAACCAACTGCCCTAGGGTCTTTGTTCAAGAAACATTTGCACACTTTTTTATTTAACCAAGCTTTTTCCCTTTTGCTTATTTCTACTGTCTGCTTAATAACGGCTTATCTGAATAAGCAGTTGACCCAATTTTATTTTTCCTAGGATTAGTTTATCATCAAGTACTTTTCTGTAATTTTTCATATTTTTCCATTTCCATTTAGTATTTTTAATTTATTTTTCTTTTTAATTCAGTTTTTAATTCATAGAAATTTAAATATTAATCAGAAAAATATAATTCTTTTTTTTTTTTTTTAAAATTTTATTTTAATATTTAGGACTTAGGGAAAATAGATTTGTACCCGTAGAGTTAGTATTTCACAATTTTGACGTTTAGGTTCGGGTTTTCCCGGTTTAAACGCGCGTTTTAAGTTTTCTTTACGTTTTTGATTACGTAGGCTTTAGATAATCGTTTCCCTAGCTTATTATTTTGTTTTTAGTTTATTTTTGCTTGTTTTAGTTTAAAAATAAATAATATCTCTTTTCCACTATTCATCACACGTAATCTCGAACCGAATCACGAAATTCCATTCAAACCTTCGTTGGTGATAACGACTCGGGTTTACATATTTCCTTTGTAAATCCTTGATGAAAAATACGTGTTGATTCTTGCGAATCAAAAGTTTATAACTTGTTGAGCCAAAGATGATGTCATCAACATATTCTTGTACAAGTATGACATAATTATTTGTCCTGTAGATAAACAATGTGATGTCTATCTTGCCTCTGACAAATTTGTTTTGGATCAGGAAGGCTGAGAGAGTTTCATACCATGCTCTGGGAGCTTGTTTCAGTCCATAAAGGGCTTTGTTAAGCTTGCAGACATAGTCAGGAAACTCATGGCTTTCAAGTCCAGGAGGTTGCTGAACATAAACTTCTTCTTTCAGTGACCCATTTAAGAATGCACTTTTAACATCCATTTGGTACACGTTGAAGTTCATGTAGGTAGCAAAGGCAAGGAAGATCCTGATGGCTTCCATCCTTGCCACTTGTGCAAATATTTCTTTATAGTCAATGCCTTCTTGTTGGTTATAGCATTTGGCTACAAGTCTGGCTTTGTTTTTAATGGCTATGCCATTTTCATCAGATTTGTTTTTGAACATCCATTTCATGCCAATGACTGAAACATCTTCAGGTCACTTGACCAAGGTCATTACCTTGTTTCTGTCAAATTGTTCCAGTTCATCATGAATGGCCTGAACCCAACTTAGATGATTAAGTGTTTCCTTGACACTTTTGGGTTCAATTGTGGAGATGAAGTCCATAAATAGGCATTCATTGGCTGAGGCTGCTTTCAGTTGTGCAGCCATGCTTTTAGTGAGCATGCCTTCAGTAGCCTCTCCAATTATATTGACAAGTTCTATATTCTGAGACCTAGTCCAACAGTCCTGAGGTCTTGGAAACTGAATAGAACTTGTAGAGGCCTGATGGGTAGGGTCAGGATCAGACACATGATGATCTTCAGCATCTTGAGCGTCTGAGTGGGTTGACTCATCACTGTGATTGTTTGGTTCCTGAGCACTTTGTTCAGATTGAATGATTGCATCAGTACTGCTTTGTGCCTCAACAAACTCAGTGATGGTTGGGTAAGGAAGGTTGTAAGGGATGATGTAGTAAAAGATATCAGCATTTGCTTGGTACTGAGTGGATGATGAAGCGAAAAGTGTACCGCTTTTAAGGGGTCATTTAAGCCCTAAATCGTATTTATTTGATCAAATATTGCCCTAAATCGTTCCTTTTGTCATTTTAGGTACTTTTGAGAAGAAATCTGGAAAAGGAGGCATTTTGGACGTTTTTGGAGCATAAAAGTGAAGAAAACGACAAAGTCTCAAAATTGTGCTGGAAATTACCTTTGACGGCGTCAGGTTTATCCCTGGACGGCGTCATGGCTTGGCAAGAAAAGGTGGATGTGAAAATTACTCATGATAAGCCAGTGAAATTTGCATGATAATTCTGACGGCGTCACCCTTTAATCTGATCAAGGTCGTCACGGCTTAATTTAAAAAGGGACGGCGTCACGACTAAATCTGACGGCGTCAAGCCTTGATAAGCCAGAACGGATTTTGGAGAGCTAAAGAGGGACGGCGTCAAGAAGGTCATCCGGGAACCCTAAAAGTGGCGAGGTGACGGCGTCACACTCCATAACGTGACGCCGTCAGATCTGAAAGTCTATATATAGTTTTGCAATTTTTTGTCATTGGGGTGGAACTTATTGAGGAACTTTGTGTGTGAAAACCCTAAGACGAATTTGGCAGCTTTTTCAAGGCTTTTTGCCTTGAGATCTTCCATGTTACATTGAAGATAAGTTATCAATTAATCATTCAATATGTCTATGTGTTGTTTGATTCTATCTTGTTCTTGTCTTTTGTTTAACATGCTAGGCTAGATTTATCTTGTGTTTGCTTAGATCTAATGAAACCTAGCTATTGATTATTGGTTATTAGTGTGTTGTTAGTTGTATTGGATGATTGTTCATCTATGTTAGGCTTAAGAAAACTGGCTAACTTCCTATTCGGTAACTTGCTTGAACGTCTTAAGAAACATGAACCAATGCGTACTAAAGGTTTTTATGGTTGTATTTAATGCACAAGCGAATTCTAGTGATCCCATGTTAGGAGCTTCCTAGCCGGCTCGACATAGGAGTGAAGTAGGAGCTTGTAGAGTTGGGGAAGTACGTACGCCACCCCACGATTGGTATTAAGGAATACACCCGTCATCCACGCAACTAATACACACTAATCAACCGGTAAAAGATAGTTAGGGAGTAAGGAAATCTAAGTAAACACATTTCTCTCTATATAAGTTTTACCACCTTTTCATTTTCAGTTATTTTATTTTATTTGCATTCGTAGTTATTTGGGTTAGTTGACTAGCAACTAATTCCGCCCACTCTTTCAAACCCGAGATTTTACTTGCTTTCATAAAATTATAAAAACATAAAAAAGAATCTTCTCTCACCCTTAGACCTATTAGAGTAGTTTTTCATACCTAACGAACACTATTCCCTGTGGAGAACGATCAATCCCCCGTACTTACCATTACACTATACTACATCGGTCAGGTACACTGCCTGGTGGGGTTGTAAGCCTCTTGAGATCCCTCGAGAGGTAAAACCTGTTGTAAGGTTGCAAAACCACGCATCAAGTTTTTGGCGCCGCTGCCGGGGAATAGTTATTGTTTAGGTTGAATTTTTATTTTATAGGTCTACTCACTAGATTCCTTTCTAGTGAGATTTTTATTTTATTTTTCTAGGTTTTTCTTTAGTCTATCTATTTTCTTCGTGCTTTTGTTCGTATAAGATTTCCATTGACTCTTCCGTTCACCATTATGGAGAACACGAATCCACCATACCACCAACCACGTAATTCACCCACTCCATATGACATCTTGATGTTTAAACAACATAAAGATGAACCTCTCTATGATGCATGGACTCGTTTTAAATATTTACTCCAAAAAGTCCCTCATCATAACTTCGATTTTTGGTCCCTAACTCAAATCTTTTACAATCATGTCGACCGACATGCCCAAAGGGACATTTACCATATTGCCGGCAGGGATATTAGGGAATTAAGTGCTGAGAAAGCATGGGAAACTATTGAGAATTGTGCCCAATATTATTATATGGTAGACAACCCAACAAACATTAATACAAGTCAATTGACCACAAATTTCAAGGATCATGAAACAAGTTTGTTTGGGGATGAGGGTAGAGTTGAGCCACCTAACTGCATGTCATGGTTAGGTACTACCATAATACAGGATGAACACATAGGTGACCTTGATGTGATGGAGGATTTTGCCGAGCATGATCACATTGATCAAAAAGACCTAGGTTTTATGATCGATGACGATGAATCTCAAGAAACACATGATGAATCTTTTGGGCAATTTGAATATAGCAGTCAGAATATTGAGGATGATCCTTATGATTCGGATATAGAAGTTGAGATGCCTAGAGAAGCACTTGAGATACTAGGGAAAATGTTAGGGTTAGATTCTAATAAAACACATGATGAGGATATAGGTGGTCTTGACACAAGGAATGATGAGGTAAGTAACATAAGCCTACCAAGTACCCCACAAGTCCTACCATCATTTGAGGCACACACACCGCCGGTGACTTACCCGGAAGAAGTTGAGGAGACTATAGGAACCCCCCATAGAGGTAGAGCCCTTGGACCAAACACAACTAGAAGAAATAGGTTTGAATGCTTTTAGTGATCACAACCTTTCTTTTAGTTCTATGGAAGTTCCTAGTTTTGATGAGCCGGAGCCTCAACCAAAACCGTTACCTAATCTTCCATCCTTGGATGAAAATTTAGGAATTGAATTAGGTCCCGATCCACCCATCAAAACATATAGTCCGGGTAGTCTTAAGTTTAAGGTAGTAGACATTAAGCCTTGTAGTGAGGAAGACAATATAGGAGTGAAAAATGACCTTACATGTCTACATCACCCATTCGTGATTGATCACAAGAAACATTATGGGTTTAAACCGGGTCTATTGGGTCAAGATGGATTCCCAATTAGGAGTCTCTCGAAGTTGTTAGAAAATGATCCCTTTTTAGGAGAAAACTTTAATTCACCCATTGACCAAAGTGAACTTGGTAAGGTTATGATGAAAGGAGCACACCCCTTTGAGTATATAATTCATCCACCACTCTTTCCTCACGCGGCATACTTCCACCGAGATGGTGTGTATCGCTACTATCACCCGCGCTTAATCCTAAGTGTAGGAAAAACCTCTCCTTTATCCGTTAAATAAGGGTAGAGTCAGGCTCGTGACTCGAACAAAAACAAGCGCTTCTTGGGAGGCAACCCAAGTTTTATTTGCTTTGTGTGTTTATTTATTTGTTTGTTTGATTTTATTTGTTTCCGTATGTGTGTTTAAGTTTTATTATTATTGATTCATGTTAAAAACTAATTTGTGAAAATGCTTTATCTTGTTTTTAACTTCGTCTTAACTACATATAAAGGTATTTTGCAAAAGTTAAGTGTAAGGGAAATCTAAATCGGTTTATTAGAACACAAATGAACGTGAATCGTAATAGTAATAAATGAACATACATATTAGTATTTGTTTGAGTCAAATGCTTGTATCGAGTCATAATGATGTTTTGCAGGATTTCCAGGAAGTAAGGTATAGGTTTTTTCAAAATTTTTTCCGGAAACTTAACATGAGAATTCTGTCAGATTGTTTCTGACGGCGTCAGGATTTACAACCTGACGGCGTCAGGATTTACAACCTGACGGCGTCAGGTTTAATTTTCTGAAAATTTTTGAAAGTTTTGTTTTCATAAAAAGTTTTTATTAAATCTCTAACTTATAATCTCCAGGAATCTGCAAAATTATCATTCCACAAGCATTATATCCTTATATATAGAGTTTATCCCGCCGATGTTATGTAGGTTTTTGTGTTTGTTTTCTCAGGTTTAACAGGTTATTTTGGACAAGGAAATGTTTTGGATCAAGCTTTTGGCGATGCATTAGTCATGAAGCTTTTACATTCTCTTTGGAAGAAGATCTAACCGTGTTACTTCATTATCCACCGAGCGAATCAGGGGAGTATTTGATTTCATTCTTTTACTTTATGCTTTTACATTTGTTATTTGAACATTGGGTACAATGTTCATCTTAAGTGTAAAGGGGGGGGGGGTAAAAGTACGATTAGAGAATGCTATTACGCTTGATTTTTGTTTGTTTAATAGTAGATGTGTAATAAAACTGAGATAAATACCTGTTAGGGCAATTTTAGTGCCAAATTTAAATTTTTTTACAACATATAGGAGTGAAACTTTGATCTTAATGAGCGTCTCACGGATAGGAGTTATATGACTAGCACAAAAACAGTACCACTAAAAAAATTTTCCACCCCAAATATGTGAGGTTCGCCCCTAGAATTGGTAGGAAAAGCATTTATGCTATGATGTGTGTACCGGTAGCACTTAGATTCTAGAACTTGCGTTAGGACCATTCCGAGGCCACAAGTGAGACTACATTCGTGTAGTTAGATTTACTACATGATAAGAGGCATTAGGATTAACCCATTGTTTTACACCTGTGTTTTTGTTATAATTACTTTGGCTACATTGGTCAAGTAATTCTCCCACACCCTTTGCGTTGTACTCATTTTTAGTACACGATACCCCTAGTACACCCCTCAGAGCCTATCTTTTCGTTTCAACCTTTAAGCATTTTACTTGAAGGAAGAATTTGTTACACCCTACTAAAATGTACACCCAAATCGCCTTAGCCTACCTTGTATGCACTCATTTTTAGTGCATTATTGTGTCAACATTAGTTTAAACCCAAGTTAATTATCTAATTGATTACATGGTTGCTAAGTCGAGTCATATCCTTGTACATATTGTTTTGGGACGATTGGGACTCATGGGTAAAGTACTAGTGTAATGGAGTAATGGGGAAGAACATCATTTATTACCCCCATATGTGCTAAATATTTTAAAAGTACTCCAAGTGTTTTAATTATCTTAATTCGAGTCATTAGATTAGTTAATTGTAAAGTTATGTAAAAGTTCAAGTGTAAGGGGAATGCAACGCCCCTTTGATGTATTATTTTGGATGGTAGGGCAAAAGTGTATGCAAAAAAAAAAAAAAAAAAAAAAAAAAAAAAAAAAAAAATAAAAGAAAATACAAAAAAATGAGAAAAAGAAAAGTAGAAAAAACATACGGACTACCATCCCGTTTTATTTTATGTTTATTTTTTGTTTTTGTTATTTTCTTTCATTAGCTTAAATCGAGTCTAGTCTTGGCTTAGCAACATTGTATAGTACATGTAATTGATCAAGATCTTTAACTCGCCACCAGTAAAATATCCTTTATCCAACAAAACCGTGTTTTCCTTTTCCCTACACCTAACGTTATAACCCATGTAAAAGCCCTCTTTGATAGTTTATCTTAGGTGCTTACGCCTAGTGGAGGAGGTTTTTGATCCTTTCCCAAGCCTATGGTAATCTATTTGCTATGACAGGTAGTGAGAGATATTATCCGTTTTCATTTATGAGATTTATTTTGATGACACTTGAGAGATGTGAGTATCTAAACACTACTTGTGAGGTGCTAGTTTGTAATCTCCGTGCTTATTATGATTAAAGTGGAACGATTATTTGTTGTAATTACTTTTATGTTAGCATTAAATGACCCCTAACTTGTATTTTGATTAGAATAAAAGCGCATTTGCTTGAGGACAAGCAAATCTCAAGTGTAAGGGTATTTGATGAAGCGAAAAGTGTACCGCTTTTAAGGGGTCATTTAAGCCCTAAATCGTATTTATTTGATCAAATATTGCCCTAAATCGTTCCTTTTGTCATTTTAGGTACTTTTGAGAAGAAATCTGGAAAAGGAGGCATTTTGGACGTTTTTGGAGCATAAAAGTGAAGAAAACGACAAAGTCTCAAAATTGTGCTGGAAATTACCTTTGACGGCGTCAGGATTATCCCTGGACGGCGTCATGGCTTGGCAAGAAAAGGTGGATGTGAAAATTACTCATGATAAGCCAGTGAAATTTGCATGGGAATTCTGACGGCGTCACCCTTTAATCTGATCAAGGTCGTCACGGCTTAATTTAAAGAGGGACGGCGTCACGCCTAAATCTGACGGCGTCAAGCCTTGATAAGCCAGAACGGATTTTGGAGAGCTAAAGAGGGACGGCGTCAAGAAGGTCATCCGGGAACCCTAAAAGCGGCGAGGTGACGGCGTCACACTCCATAACGTGACGCCGTCAGATCTGAAAGTCTATATATAGTTTTGCAATTTTTTGTCATTAGGGTGGAACTTATTGAGGAACTTTGTGTGTGAAAACCCTAAGACGAATTTGGCAGCTTTTTCAAGGCTTTTTGCCTTGAGATCTTCCATGTTACATTGAAGATAAGTTATCAATTAATCATTCAATATGTCTATGTGTTGTTTGATTCTATCTTGTTCTTGTCTTTTGTTTAACATGCTAGACTAGATTTATCTTGTGTTTGCTTAGATCTAATGAAACCTAGCTATTGATTATTGGTTATTAGTGTGTTGTTAGTTGTATTGGATGATTGTTCATCTATGTTAGGCTTAAGAAAACTGGCTAACTTCCTATTCGGTAACTTGCTTGAACGTCTTAAGAAACATGAACCAATGCGTACTAAAGGTTTTTATGGTTGTATTTAATGCACAAGCGAATTCTAGTGATCCCATGTTAGGAACTTCCTAGCTGGCTCGACATAGGAGTGAAGTAGGAGCTTGTAGAGTTGGGGAAGTACGTACGCCACCCCACAAATGGTATTAAGGAATACACCCGTCATCCACGCAACTAATACACACTAATCAACCGGTAAAAGATAGTTAGGGAGTAAGGAAATCTAAGTAAACACATTTCTCTCTATATAAGTTTTACCACCTTTTCATTTTCAGTTATTTTATTTTATTTGCATTCGTAGTTATTTGGATTAGTTGACTAGCAACTAATTCCGCCCACTCTTTCAAACCCGAGATTTTACTTGCTTTCATAAAATTATAAAAACATAAAAAAGAATCTTCTCTCACCCTTAGACCTATTAGAGTAGTTTTTCATACCTAACGAACACTATTCCCTGTGGAGAACGATCAATCCCCCGTACTTACCACTACACTATACTACATCGGTCAGGTACACTGCCTGGTGGGGTTGTAAGCCTCTTGAGATCCCTCGAGAGGTAAAACCTGTTGTAAGGTTGCAAAACCACGCATCAGTGGAAGGACCATTTTCAGGATGATGTTCATCAGGAGGGTATCTTGATGAATGATCAATTCCTATCTCTTCCACTGAGGTGTTAGAGACACTAATTGCATCAGTGCTCTCATCAAATGTAACATGGAATGTTTCCTCAGTATGCTGTCTCCTAGTGTTGAACACCCTGAAGGCCTTTGAGACAAGAGAGTATCCTAGAAAGTATCCATCATTAGCTTTGGCATCAAATTTTCCTAAGTAATCCTTGTGATTATGAATAAACACAGAACACTCAAAGACATGAAAATAGCTGATGTTTGGGATCCTTCCCTTGAATAACTCATAAGGGGTTTTGCTATGTCTCTTGAAAATGATGGATCTGTTTTATATGTAACAGGCAGTCTTTATTGCTTCAGTCCAGAAGTGTTTGGAAAGGACTGATCCATTTAGCATTGTCCTGGCTGCTTCAATGAGTGTTCTATTTTTCCTTTCAGCTAAACCATTTTGTTCAGGTGTGTAAGGAGAGGAAAATTTTTGGAAAATTCCTTTCTTATCACAGAAACATTCAAGTTCATAGTTTTTGAACTCTGTTCCATTGTCAGTCCTAATCTGTTTGACTTTGATGTCATTTTGATTTTCAATATTCCTGACAAAGGACATGATTGTTTCAGCTGCGTGACTCTTTTTGATCAGGAAGTATACCCAAGTGTATGTTGAGTACTCATCCACAATGACCAGAATATACTTCTCATGGTTAATGGATCTAGGAATGATGGGCCCAAAGAGATCCATATGGAGAAGATAAAGGTAGTTCCTGATGGAAAAGTTTGTTTTGGTTTTAAAGGATGCTCTATGATGTTTACCTTTTACACAGGCAGAGCATGCTTTATCCTTTGAAACCACAAGTGATGGTAAGCCAAGAACCTTGTCTTGTTTCACAAGATTGTTTATGTTTTTGAAGTTCAGGTGGGAGAGTATCTTATGCCAAAGCCAGTTGAGGGTTTCAGTGGCTTTAGTAAAGAGACAAGTTCCATTCTGAGTTAGACTGGACATGTCTAACAAATAAACATCTTGTCTTCTTGGTGCAATAAGGACAACTTCCTTATTTGCATTGAAGATGGTTCCTTGCTTATCATCAAACTGAACTATGTATTTTGCATCACATAGTTGACTGACACTGATCAAATTGTATTTAAGACCATTAACATAAGCTATCCTAGTAAAGACTATACCATTGCAGTTTACTGAGCCATAACCTTCAGTGAGACATGATGAATTATCAGCAAATATCACTTTGGGTCCTGATTCATCCACATATCTAGATGCTAAACAGGATCCCTGGCATGCCTCTGCACAAATGATAAACTGGGTTAGTTCTTTCTAGGACTCCACTTCTTGGAGGGGTTAACTTTGGAGGTCTTTCTAAAAGTGACAATTGATTCATGGTCAGTGGACTGAGCTACCACAGGTTTTGCATTTGATTGCAGAGGTAGACTCAGTAGACTGAGAGGATGACTTGGTCATACCTCTTCTGGTCTGAATGACCTTATCATGTCCTGAGGTGTCATGAGTGGGATCTCCACAAATTTCACAACTATTGTCTATTAGACAATCCTTAGGAAGGTGGTCATTGAATCCACAGTGAGGGCAAGGTGCAAAAGGCTTGGCCTTTTGTTTCTGTTTCTGTTTAGAATCAGAAGGGTATTTTAAAGCCTGAGCTTTAAAGCCTGCCATCTTTGATGTGGCTATGTAGGATTTGTGATCAGAGGTCCTGTGATCTTCTTTTTTGCAAATCATGCAGTAAAGGATTCTATAACAATCATCAGTGAAATGATTGGTAAAGTGACACAGCTCACATCTTTTCAGGGGTATGGAGGGTTTTGGTTTGGTGCTTGAGGAAGCTGATTTGGGTTCCTTCTTCTTGGTTTGAGAAGGTTTCTCAGAAGATTCAATCTTCTCACTCAGCTTCCTGACCATTTCAGCCAACTGATCAATTTTTGAGTCAGGGCTGTCAGTTTTTACTTCAGAAGGGACTGAAGTTGATGAGTCATCAGTATGTACTGAGACTTCAGGGGTTTGCCTTTTTAGGATGGTTTTTCCCATTCCTGACTTCTCCTTTGGAGAATGTTGGGAGTAGACCAATGGTGTGAGGTCTGAGCTTGGTGCAGCACCCTGAAGGATATTCAGTGGTAGGAGTGGTGGATATGATTCTGATTCAGGCTCATTTACTAACTCAGTACTACTGAGTTGGTCAGAGAGTCCAAGCATATTTTTCAAAGCCTGACTTTCAGGAAGCAAGATTTTTCCAATCTCAAAGTTTGGTAACTTACTGACTGGGTTGTCTCTGACAATCCAGTCATTTGACTTGGGTTGCATTTCTTGCTCAAAAGATATGCCACCTGGAATAAAGGTCTTTTCTTTGTGACTATCACTGGGGGTTTCAGTGAGTTGGTCTCTTCCTAACATTTTCTTGTCATTATTAGGAATAAGACTCACAATATAATAGACCTTGGGGTTCTTTTTAGTCCAGCTTTCAATGATAACCTTTTCTTTGTTAAGTTCATTTTGAAGGACTTGATTTTTTTTCAAAATTTCAGTGTTTTGAATTTGTAGAGTAACAGTTTCTAACTTGGCTTGTTTCAGTACAAGTAATTCATCTCTACACTTATTCAAATCTAACACAAGATTGTAATATTTTGAAAGCAAGTTAAGCCTTTGTTCTTCAACAAATTTATGATCTACACAAATATAATTCATATAGGACTGCCAATCAGAATCATCATCCATAGAAAGTAAAGTGTTTACCTTCTTCATGTTAATGTTCACCCACTCTCCATTCCTTGCATGGCTTTTTCCAACAGCCACCTGATCACCTTCAGAAAGTACCATCAGTGCACTCACTCTAATTTCCTCATCTTCTGAGGAGACCTCTTCTTCATCCCAGTCATAAGCTTCTGCTACAAGAACCTTGTTCTTTATCTGAATAGGTTTGGATGTTTGAGCAGCCTGAGACATTGAAACCTGAGACATTGAGGGATTAGTTTCAAGAAGTGCAAGTTTAGCCTTAGCTTTCCTATATTTTGCTTCAAAGTCTTTTTGACCCTTTTGAACATTATTGTTTTGAAAATGTTGGGTTGACTGAAGCATTCTAGGTTGAAACTTGCGAGTTCCTGAGGAACTGTTTCCTGAAAATTTATAAGAGGGTTCTGAGATGGTTTTAGAATAACAGTCTCTAGCAAAATGACCATTTTTACCACAGTTGAAGCATTCAGTGGTTTCATTTGCTTTTGCTTTTGAAAAGTTAGACTGGTTTCTTTTGATAAAACGTTTTGAGTTAGCAAGGAATGTCCTTTCTTGGAATTCCAAGTTTAAATCATTTAGGTACTCATCACTAGTTCTTTCATCAATTTCATCTTCAGAATCCTCTTGAAAATCCTGCACAACACCATTAGAATAAAAGGCAGTTGATATGGGTGTGGAGGTCAAGGCCTTTTTGGATTCAAGAGCTTTTGAGTCTGGGTATCTCCTAGAGATTAAGTTGTCTTCATAGACAAACCTCCCATAGATCTCAGGGAGCTCAAGGGTCTGAATGTGATTAGCATTCCTGAGGCCTTGTGAGAAGTTTAACCACTTCTCAAGGATACTGTTGACAAAGCCAACATTTGTCTCATGCTTAGACAACACTACACCATCATTTGATAGTTCATTTATTAGGGTCTTGTATCTGTTATAAGTCTGAGAGAGACTTTTAGAGTCCTTTGCTCTGAAAGTGTTATACTCAAGTTTCAGGTCCATAATCCTGTTTTCCTTGGTATTTGAGGGTCCTTCAAAGCTATTGATCAAGTCATCCAAAGTTTGCTTGGCTGTTGAACAGTTGATGACTGATTCCATTATATCATCAGGAAGACAAGATATAATGATGCTTTTCAGGCGTTGGTCTTGATTGACCACCCTTCTCTCATTAATGGTCCATTGAGCTTCAGGCTTGTTTATCCCTTCAGTAGTCTTTGGGACATAGGGAACTTCTTTGACACAAGTGATGTAGTATGGTTCCATACCATTCAAGTAGCAAAGCATTCGCTTTTTCCACTTGCTAAATTTACAGCTTCAAGTCTGGGGGCAACAACTGAAAAGCTTCCACCCTTTTTATCGACTAGCTGGGGCACATTAACATCAGCCATAGTAGGATCTTGGTTTTTTTAAAAACCTTGAGCACTCTTAGTTTTGAAAGATTTTATAAACCAGAGGCTCTAATACCACTTGTTGATCCCTTAACACACTTAAAGTTAACTAGAAAGTTAATCTATTTGTGTTTATGACTGATACAATGTATTTGATTAATTACAACTTATAAGTAAAACATAAATATAAAAACACATTGTTTTTCAACGTTTAAATTCTTATTAGAAATCAATCAAAGAATCTATTACCCAAGTGTTTTGCGGAACAAACACTTGGGATTGAATAGACAAGGTATGGTGTCTCCTATCTAAACTCAAGCAATGCTTAAGTGGTAACAATATCGACCCAGTGAGCTATCTCAGGGATTGGTTACTCTTTTTAGGAGAAAAGGGGTATTGTGAAAGTCTAAGCTTTTATTGCACAAAATACCTAACCCACTTTTCTCCATCTGTTTGCTATTTATAGGCAAACATGTAAGAGTACTGAAGATTAAAAATACATAAACAATAGGAAGGCGTGTCTGACAGCTACAACAGTAATTGTCATTTCCAAGAACCAATAGGATTGCGCCAAAAAGTCTTCGAATGTCAGTTCTGACACTTCTTGACTTTTAGCCGCTTTGGGGATGGTTTGTTTCTGCCCTGATAAGACTTGTCCTTATCTCTTCAAACCTTCCCGCTCAATCCCGCCTTTCTTTTAGGCTTCAGGTTCTTCAGTCTTCAATCTTATTGTTGTTGAGGAGACTGGGGTTCAGTGAGCTCTTGTCTAATGCTCACTGATCCCATTACCTTCTTCTTCGTCTTAAGTAACACTTCAGGGAGATCCGCCACCCTGAATTGGTGATTCTTTCTTCTTAGACTCGTCCTGAGCATCTTGAAGGTAACTCACTGAGTGACTGTTCACTCAGTGACTTAATTGTGTTTTCGGTTGATTAACACTTAGCGTAATTTGTATTCAAATCTTGTTTTAAGGACTCTTGGGTACTGAAG
The DNA here is from genome assembly GCA_021014915.2 of Artemisia tridentata subsp. tridentata. NCBI lineage: Eukaryota > Viridiplantae > Streptophyta > Magnoliopsida > Asterales > Asteraceae > Artemisia > Artemisia tridentata. Next base: position 112,133,866 of record CP139504.1, read on the forward strand.
GACCCAACACAAGCAAATGAACAAACGAACAATTCAACAAGAATTCAATTCAAACAAACAATCAAAGGAACACGCAAGACAAACGAACAAAGAGCACAACAAACAAGTCTCCGGCAACGGCGCCAAAAAAACTTGATGCTGACGATGCCGAAATTATCAAGCAAGCAAACAAATAATATATCAATCAAGAAGACAATCAAACGAAGAAAGAGCACAACAAACAAGACCCCGGCAGCGGCGCCAAAAAACTTGATGCGTTCCAACAAGCTTTAAATTTATAATACAAGAAATACCGGTTTACTAGGAACACATACAAGCAAGTATACTCGTCCGTGTGTAGCAAGAGGATTGGTAAATCAAAGTCGTCCCAAGAGACATGGTTGTACTCAAATGTTGTTTGATTGTTTAAGTAAGTAACAAGTTGATGGTTATGATTGTCACGGACCAAACCACCAAGAAAAGCAATTATAAAAGCATGATGTAAGCACACAAAGAACATACTTGTATGGACAAATGATCACAAGGATATTAGGATGTTTAGTTTGGAAGACATATTATCATTGGTAATCCTTTCGGCCTATAAAACCAATTATAATAGTTTAGCGTTTTATAAATCAAATATACATAAGTCTTAATCAATTGGTCATTTCATAAGACTCATGCCTAAACCAACAACAAACAAAGAGTTCTTTCGACCCATAAATTTTGATGTCATCAATTTGTGAAGTTCCATTTACTTGAAAGATGATGAGAACACATATTCAAAAGACTCCTTTCGAACTATAATCTAATTTAAACTTTCACTTATTATGTTTATTAATTCACTTGCACAATCGTCACAAAGTACAAGATCAAAACATTCGTCGACTAATGAATTAAAACTAATCACTATTGAGAATTCTTTCGGCCTCTAAACTCAACAATGATCAACCAAAATAATAAACAATGACAAGTTTCAATTTAACCAAATATGATGTATTTCATCATAAACCAAACAAACACTAATTATATCCAAACATCCTTTTATCACAAGTTCTCATATTAACCAAACAAGCATTAAGAGATAATTATAATCAAACATGTAACACAACACACAAAGGAATTCTCATGATCAACACAAGCAAAGACATTAATATTATTGAAATTAATAGAAACAATACCAAACATTAGATTCAAAGCATCAAGTGCTACAATTCCAACCATGTGATTCAAAAAAAAAAAAAAAAAAAAAAAAGTCTACTAAAATATAAATCCTCCATCTTTAAACCTTCCTGGAAATTGGCCTCATGTTGTGAGTATATGATTTAGGGGTGTTTGGTAATAAGGATTGTTGGTGATGTATGTTGTGTTTAATTGGTGTGAACTATAATCAAGCCTTGTGTTGTAAGGATGATCAAGTCATATGTCCTGCAAATGTCGACCAAACCAACTCCCCAACACCTCTAGAAATGGGTGGGGAGTGGTAGGAGAGAATCCTCCAAGTGTAGAGATAATTGGTTGTAGATGGTATGGATTATGGTATGAGAAAGATGATTTCTATTGATGATTGATAACACTTAACCAATCACTCTTATTTATAGTTGAATGATCCTTTGTCACCAAGCATGTTTTTTGGGCACAAAGTGTCATAAAAATGCAGGAAAAATGAGTTATGAAGTGTATATGATCAGACTTGGGAGTAATGGCACTTAATTCTCACTTAAATGCAACTTTGAGGGACTTTAAGTGCAGCAACCCGCGGTTCGGATCTCAACCTTGGCGGCTGGGAACATTCTGACCACCAAAATCACTCTCAACCTACGGTTTGGACCTTGAACCCGCGGTTGGGATGACTGCTCAACCTCAGGTTGAGATATGAACCTGTGACTCAGCATCAACCTTAGGTTGGAAATTGGTTTGCATGTGTATTTCAACCTTGGGTTGGCAATAAACTCCATCTTTAACAATCATCTTTGGCACTTAATCTTGACTCCTTCTTTCATCGAATAACTTCATAATCTTTTACTTGAACTTGGAAATAATCATAGCATGAATCTTTATCTTGAAAGGAAAACTTCTCTTCGTGCACATACTCTCGATTTGTCGACTTTTCTCCGTCTTTTCGTTATTTCCTTCGACATAGTTGTACTTGAACCTGAATACATCTTTTGTACCTTTTAAGCGTAAAATGTTCACAAATACAACCAAATAACTTGCACAAACATACGAATAACGCTACTAAAATATGTACAAAATGAGCGTTATCACCTGTCCCATTGTCTATCGAGAACTTCATCAACATTAGACCTTTTGTAAGTACCATCTATAAACCCAGTTTTATTCTTCCCTTCTAAGGCCAACAACATAGCACAAGACCACACATTTTAGATCTAACCAGCTGATTACAAACCACAAAAAATTACAATAACCACCTCAAGAACCACCATGAATCACAAACCAGGTGATTAAATCGACTTAATCAACCAAAAGAAGCTTTTGAGATCAAATCCCCAAAAATTACCCAAACCCTAATTTTCAAAAGTTAGGCGTTTTGCAAAAACCTTTTAGATATGAACAATTAGACATAGATCTATCAAATAAGGTTAATTGATAGAAATCAAACCAATTTTAAAAAAACCCAAATTTTCACAGAACCCCTAGTTTTATCAAAAACCGATTTAGAGTAAGATTAGAGAACCTGGCTCTGATACCATGTAGAAAACTATGATTTAAACCAGAAAACAAGCCTTGAATCTCAATTCAAGACAACACGTTTATATCAACCAAAAACCAAACTACCAGATCAACAAGAAATTGATCTCAATCAGAATTACAAAGAATATCAGGTCACCACAACCCTTGTCACTAGCAAATTAACTTTCGAAACAAATATGTTTCCCAACCATCACACTCTGTCTAACAATATGTTTAGTATTTTATACTAAACTTCTTGTTGAATGGTGTTTAAACTATTTTAAGTGATCTGGTTTTTAGTTTTTCATGGGAAAATTCTGGTTCATGCAGTTCTTGACAACGTGGGTAAAGATTAACATTTTGTTTCATGTTTGGCTTGTGATGACGCGATTGGATCATTGTCTTGTTCTTTGTTCTAAAGCTAAATTATGTGATACGGGGTGTTAAAAGAAGAGTTCAGGATAGGTGTATCTTAGTTTTTAGTCGGAATGGAACCTTGATTCCAGATTTATTCACTAGTTAACTTCCAAATTCATGGTTACGAATAGCGAAGTTGGATTGGATAGATTGGAGAAGGGCCAAATCCATGCGGTTGGTGTTGCTATGTTTTCTTTATGGTTTTAAACTTTTAATTAAGTATTTAAAAGATGCGGGTTGTTGTAGTGGGGTCCATTTTGGGGGAGTTGGTATTGATGGCGCTGGGTTCATTCGTAGTAGCCAATAATGCTGAGTTTCGCGCCTAATTAAGGTGGCGGCGCTTTTGGGTCCCTTGTGTGTTATTTTCTTTATATTTTCGCAACAAGAACTTGTTTTACAAAACTAGTTCTAGATAGCAACCCACGTCCCACAGTAGCAAACACTTGAAGTCGTATTTGTACTTTGTACAGCTTTTTGTGGGTTTGGTTTTGTAAATAATATTATAAGTTCAAGAAAATTTCAATATACAATCTGTTAAAAGTAAAAACTTTTGAACACCGAGCACGCTGAACAAAACGTTGCAAATATGATCACGACGTATATGAAAGTATGGAAGTCAACAGAGAAGGACGAACGTAGAGGACACGTCATATCGGAGGAAAAAAAAATTTACATGACTCATTCTCATTCATTGCATGGGAAAAGAATTGAAGCAGCCCTGTGACAGTTACATAATTGTTAAATAAATGAAAGTGCGGTGTACTAGACGCATATTCAATTACGATTTTCTATGTTTTAAGCAAAAAGTCAAACATGCATACGGCCTCAGTTTTCCTTTTGTCCACTGCCTGATAAAGAAACACTGCCAACGCGGCCCATTTGGTCCTAAAGAAATGTATATAATCTAAATAATACAGTAACTAGTTACCTGCTGATTAATTTGCTTGAAAATATTAGAATGCTGTCAACGTTTGTTTCGGTTCTAAATGTGTAAAAACTGGCCTGATAAATCGGTATAGAAACACAACTGGCTGTTTTGATAAAGCTTTGGTATCCACAGGCATGTTTGAAAACATGTACACGCTACTTGAGGGCTCGTATATACTTATAGTCGTTGATTAAGATATATGACAAGTTATACATAGATAGCCACATACGTATTAGTTGTTGAATTGTAGCTCCAGTTTAAGCCACGTACTATTCTGGATATAGCTAAAATGTGTACAATGTTAGAATTGAAAGTTCGACAAGCATAAAACATCGAAATTGACCTTGAACTTGAACTAGCTTGGAGCCTCAACATAACCTTCAAAAACGACATTGGAAATGAACTTTAAACCCTTCACGAAAGAAACTTATAACATTTGTCTTCAAAAAAGATACTTGGACGTTGATCTCACGCCGAGGTTTTCTAAAAAAACAGTTTATATCTTGCATAGTTGCATGCAATTGATATTCGATATAATTTGAATAAGAAATAGCTCATTTGCAAAGCTTTAGGTCGTTATAGACATCGAATTGAAAATGAGCTTGAATCTAAGTATACAGTCGTAATTAAACAATTAGCACCTAGTGACAAAATTGATTTCCATGTCCTATATATGCCCAAAATTACGGGCCATAAAATATACTCCCTGCGTCTCAAAATAATTATTCACCGATAAAAAACAAACAATTATTCAAAAAAAAGTATTATTATTACAACTTTTTTTCCTACTTCTTATACAATGACTAAACTCGTAAATTTATAACTTTTTAAAATATGTAATTATAACATCAAGCGAATGTAATATAGTAAACTTGATTTAAATTTTCTCTTAGAATATGGACAATTAAATTAAGAAGAAAAAAAGAAAAAGTGTATGATGATAAATTTGGAACGGAAAGAATAATTTTTAATAGTTGAATGACCGGGTCAAATGAAGCTTATTTTTTCGTGGAAGAAACTTTCTATAAACCAGGACTTCGTTGGACGATGGTATCTATATCTTTTTGTTTTTCATACTGGCTAGAATAAGTCAGACACAAGTTATGAATTTTAAACTCAATAAGATAGTCAAAATACTTGTGATTTTACGAAATAGTGTATGAGTTGAAAATAAAATTAATAAACGGGTGTTTGTAAACTACAAAATTTTCGTGTGTAGTAACTTAAATAATTGGACAAAATGTATTTTAGTACCCCAAACTTATCAACTGAGGTTTTTAGTACCCTAAACATTTAAAGGTAAAGCACACTAACCCAAACTTGACTAACAGGTCCATTTAGTACCCTGCACCGGGTTTGACTCGGTCATGTGACTGGCACATGCTTGTCATGTATATTTCTTGACGGAAAAGCATTAATCCACACATTCAAGGTGCCTTCCCCTTAATCAATTTTATATAGAGGGCCTGTTTGGCAAGAGCTTTTTGAGGAGCTATTAGCTTTTAATTCTAACAAACAGCTTTTTCATATTTAATAGCTCGGTTTGGATATGCAAGCTATAAGCTTTTAATTCACACAAATAGCTCCAAAATAAACAGCTCATAGAATGAGCGTTATAAATTTTGATGGCTGTTAAAAAATAAGAATTACCAATATACCCTTTAACCTTATATAAAAATCACATACGTACAAACCATCTTCCCCACAACCCTAATTTGCTCTCTTCAACAACTACAAAACCAACCACCCAGGTACGTGTACGTCTTCTTTTTTGCCATATCAATTGTTTTATTTGGAACTGAGCTAATACTCGTGGAGGGCTGGAGGCATGTTTGAAAGCTCCAAAATAAACAGCTCATAGAATGAGCATTCTAAATTTTGATGGCTGTTAAAAAATTAGAATTACCAATATACCCTTTAACCTTATATAAAAATCACATACGTACAAACCATCTTCCCCACAACCCTAATTTGCTCTCTTCAACAACTACAAAACCAACCACCCAGGTACGTGTACGTCTTCTTTTTTGCCATATCAATTGTTTTATTTGGAACTGAGCTAATACTCGTGGAGGGCTGGAGGCATGTTTGAAAACTTTTTTTATTTGCATTAACGTGTGCATATTTTTATTTTATTGGCCACGTTAGATGAATTTGATCGAAGTATTGAGGGTGATGCCTAATTGTTATTCTGTGATACTTGAATATTCAGTTCATATTGTGATGGTTTAACTTCTTGTGATTTAGGTGGATACATTGTGCACAAGACTCTATTTTGTAATGTATCCTAGTGGGTGTCATTTAGTTTTATTTATTTTTATTGCATATGGGGCCCGTTCTTATATGATCATATTAGGAGCACTTGGTGCTATTAACGTCAGTTTTTTGTTTAGTTGTGGGTGGCATGGGACGAGGAAGGTAGTTCTAATTTTGGAATTTAGTTTTCTTCTTGCTCATAAGTCATAAGGTTTATACGTGTCTAATCTATAATCCTCGCCACATTTATGTCCTGCAAGTTGTTGTTGATACAAGTGTGATACAAGTGTGCTAGGGATAATAGTTTTTAGTGGTGTTATGGGTTTGATTGTAGGCATTATGCTTACTGTCGTAAATGAGTTCTATGTGAAGAAGGTGAGAGTTTATAAGCAAGTTGTTAATACAAGTGTGAGCAGCACCTACTCTGCTTTGTAGGCATTATGCTTACTGTCGTTGTTGTGTCTAGATACGCTTGTTGACGGTAATTGAGTTCTATGGACAATTGTTAGTTGAGTTTATGATATATTGCCGGTCGCGTTTTAGATTACCCGAATTGTGCTAAGGATAATAATTTTTAGTGGTGTTATGGGTTTGATTGTATCAATGGCTAGAGCAATATAGGGGAATAAAAGATTGAATATGAATATGATCATGAATTTATGAGCATGGAGTTTGTTCATAACTTTTTTGTGATACATATTTAATGAATGTATCTCTTGTTGGTTGTGTTTATTGGATTATGGTTATCAGATTTTGGTTATGAATGAGTTTGTTTAAAAGATCAATATAGCACATTTAGGGCTAGTTGAAGATTAGTGATAGGACTAAGTTATAGATTTTAGCTTGGGTGTATTGTTTTCTTAAATATGATGTTATTATGTGAATAAATTTTTAGATGGCTTCAAGTGATAAAAAGGCGAAAAAAGATAAATGGTCAGAAACGGAAACATTAGCTTTGTGTGAATTCTTGAACAAATATGTAAACGACAATGGCCGACATGTCCAGTTTAAATGGGTTGAGCTTCAACCAAGATTTGCAACACTCTTTAATCGCACGTTCGTTAGTGAAAAGGCTTTAAAGAACAAGTTCGATGGAATGAAGAGAGAGTATAATCTTTGGACGTCGCTAAAGAATGGCGAAACGGGTCTAGGATGGGATGCATCCACACGTTTTCAAGAAATTGTGTAGCGAACTACAATCAAATTACGGATTAAAGTCAAGTGATAAAATGTCCGCTCTTGAAAAGTTAGGGGTATTTGTCTACACACTTGCATTAGGAGTATCGAATAGGGATGTTGGGGAGCGTTTTCAACGTTCCGAAGAGACTATTAGTAGAGCATTTCATGATGTTTTAGATTCGATAACTGCTAAAGGTAACGATTTTCATGGTCTAGCAAGTGATATTATTAGGCCAAAAGATTCAAGTTTTCCTATACCACCTCAAATCTTGAATGACAACAGATACATGCCGTATTTTAAGGTATTAATTTTCTTATCTTAATTTTACTTATTTAAATTTCAAACATCATAATGTTGTCATTTATAATATATAATTGGTTTTAGGACTGCATTGGATGTATTGATGGCACACACATAGGAGCATGTATCCCAGAGGCTCAACAAGTTTGTTATATCGGTAGAAAGGGGATACCTACTTTTAATGTAATGGCAACGTGCGATTTTAATATGTGTTTTACATTTATATCGGTTTGTTGGGAAGGATCAGCACATGACACACGTGTTTTTCTTCATGCGATTAACACGCAATCAATGAACTTCCCAAAACCACCTGAAGGTGACTACATATTTGAGATGTTATTATGTTGGTAAATATACTAGCTAGCATATACTAACCATCTTTTTTACCATTTTAACAGGTAAATATTATCTAGTTTGTGAAAACGTAGAGGGGGGGTGAATACGTTTACCGTTTTAAAACTTAAAACTTGTTGTATCAAATTTCCAATTCGGCTAGTTCTAATATGAACACTGTCTGTTGTAGTTTATGTCTACCAAGTTGTCACACAAGTATAATCACATAATCACAACACAAGCAATCACATAATGCAAATATAATAGTAAAGAGATAAGTAAAAGAAAGCGCAAACCGAACACGATGATTTATAGTGGTTCGGTCACGGAGCTCCTCTCCGCCCTACTCCACTCCCCGAGTACCCAACTCGAGAGTTACTTCACTAGATCAACAAGCTCCCTTTCTTAGGCGGAGAAAACCTTTACACGTCGCTTACTTCCTTTTCCGGTACTAAGCTAAACACCGGGTTCTTTCACAAGGTAGAACCAACCTGACGTCGCCTATTTACTTTACCGACACTAAGCTAGATGTCGAGTTCTTTACAAGGGTACAACCACTCCCAACACTCTTTGTATTTTAAGGACTAAAATACTAACCTCACTCTACTGATCTAAATGATACAATGATGGTTACAACAATGATCCATGACATAAGTATATCATGGATATGAATGCCTACACTATATGAACTTCCATTGATCGGAAGCCTTCAATGTATGAAGATCACAAGCTCCCTAAACTTGTTGTGATGGATCTTCATGTATGCAACTAAGATCTTCTTGGTGGATCATGAAGTATGCTATGGATGATGTCTCATGATCTTGAGCTTGCTTCACAGGATCATTAACAATGTATGCTTACAACATAATGAAAGTTAGTAACATTATGATCATTATGTAATGGGTGATTAATGTATGAATCTACATGGTTTGCTACTGATCTAAATGTGTGTAATGAGTGAGGGAATGTATGTTCTAGTTGGATGATTCCAATGGGTAACAATGGGCAAGTATTTATAGTAAAACTAAAACCATGTCTACAACTAAAACCATGTGTAAACTAAAACCATGTGTAAACTAAAACCATGTGTAAACTAAAACTATGTGTAAGACTAGAACCATGTATACAACTAAAACCATGTGTAACTAATTATAGGAAAACAAGAAAATCATCCCACGGATCCGGCGGATCCCATAAAAGGGATCCGTGCTTGTTAACGTTTGGATCCGTGGGTATGACAGCTAAGATATCTTTGTGTATCTTTCCAAATCTTCCCAGATCCACAAATGTCAACTTTGTAACTTGTAAATCTAAACAAGATATTACACAATCTACCTAAGATATCATTCATGATGCATGCCATGATGTCATCCTAATATTTAACTAATAAAGTTTCTATTTTAAGAAATAAACATGTAAACTTGTATATGTTATTCCTAGTGAACTTTGTAATGTGTATATGTATGTAACATGTATCCTAGAGATCATGTAACATGTAAAATGAGGTTCTAAGTAGAATGATTAGCCTTTTTAAAATACTTAATTACCTAACCGTATTTTAAACATTCTAAATGGTTTGTTAAGGGTTTGATCATAATGCTACATAACAAACATGTACGAACCTGTGTTGTATCATACGAGGACTTGAGAGGTGTTGAATGTATGTTGAGACAAGATATGATTACAAGTAACTTGTACATTTTACGCTATGTATCAAGTTACATGTTTGTCATCAATCAAAACAAACGAGATTGCTTGCACTAGCAATCTCCCCAACGAGACTGCTTGCACTAACAATCTCCCCCTTTTTGATGATGACAAAATATGTAAACGTGATAGAAAGTAAAATGCAAAAAGTTACTTGTGTCTATAATTACTTACTTTATTCTTGTGTCCGTTTCTCCGTTTACACCTTTCTCCCTTTTCTCCTTGTGTCCGTAATTACTCACTTTCTCCGTTTACACCTTTCTCCCCCTTTTGTCGAAGCAAAAAGGGTGTGTCCTTGGAGTTAACTTAATTTCTCCCCGAAATGGCGAGCTTGCATCATCCCTAGTGAAGTTAAATAGACTACTCCAATTTCTTATGGTTGTTGCGTTTCCTAGGTTGTTAGCGAATCCATGGATCAAGCTAGACTCTTAACCTACAAAAAGGTTAGTGGTGTGCAACACAAAAAGAATATATATGAAAAATGCATGATGAATGAAATGCAAATAGCCAACGATACACGTACTTAATCTATGTTGGACTATGTAGACTTATCTCCTCCTTTTTGTCGAAACGAAAAGAAGATATGCGTAGCGGAATGTGGTAACCAATCCTTGGTGATTACTCCCTCTAGTTTAGAGTACCAAGTATGATAATGCAATAATATTGAGAACTTTAAAGCTCCCCCTTGGATAATACTCCCCCTAATTGGAGTGACAAGGTTAAGATGTATGATCCTACAAAACAAATAGTTAGACTATGATATGCTCCCCCTTGACGTATACTCCTCATTGCTAGAGTACCAATGTATACGGTTCAAGGATGAGAAATGCTAAGAATGATGAGTTAGTATATGATATACTCCCCCTCGATCTATACTCCCCGTTGCTAGGGTACCGACGTATATGATCCAAGGACGAAGAATCCTACAAAATAAAGGTTAGTATAAAACAATATTTGTCCTTGGACAAGTATGTAATATATACCAATGCGTATATATGATGCATCCTAAATAATGCTTGACGAAAACTCCCCCTTGCTCTAGAGCGTCAAGATGAACCTACAAAACAAAAGATTAGTGCACTAGAAACAATGTCTTAAGTCATATACGACCAATGTGTATAGAAGATGCAATATGAGTGCTAGACTGATAATCTTCCTGGTTTGAGATCGTCAAGAAGCACCTATAAAAGAAGAAAAATAATCGAAGCAAACTTCATCCTATGATGAGTAAGCTATATACGATCGAGCGTATTTGATGATGAACCTACAATGAAATGGTTAGTGCAATATATTTTATCTCAAAGAAAAATATTATGTAACATATCAATAATCTAATCACAACCAACATACCAATTGTGATTGTCTAATCAAAGAAAAATATGATGCAGCATATGAATTGTGATATCAATCGTGATTATCTAGTAAACCATGTTATAAAGAGTGTAATCTTCTAATAAGAATTACATTTAAAAGAATATCATAAGATAAAATCCTACAAAACAATGCTTATGAGGAGGATATGAAGTGAAGTTAAAATGCTTAACGTGAGTTGTGTTAATATTGGTGTTGGTTTGCTAGTGAATGATAACTTAATGGATGACTAAAGGTTGATGTAAATAGGTTTTTCGCTAATCCATGGGGTTGATGATTAGTGAAGGAGGTGATGAAAATTATGCAATGAATTAAGAAACTCTAATGTATAGCAAATGCTATAAGAGTATTTGAAGACTGTTACGGTTATGATATCTACCAAAGATGATGAATCGTGCCATAGTAAATGTTTGAATGAAAATGAGAGGAAGTGAAGACAATGATCACTTAGGAATAGAGATTCCATATGTAACAATTGGAAATACTAGATACCTATATGTGGATAAAAATGACATCATATGATGAGAGTGTTGATTGGACCAACGTGTTTAGAAAGATGGTTCTGTTTGCACTGACAATGACGTGCTTGATATGTGTCAGAATGAAAAGGATGAGATCCTATGATGGTGTTCTAGACAATGAAGTTGTGAAGGAAAATCCTAGACTCGGTTGTGAGAGGGTTGTCTGTTTTAAATGGTTAAATACTGAACTTGGTACCCGCGGATTTGGCGGAACCAAAATTTTGGTTCCGTCCTTCTTAACGAAGGGTTCCGTGGGACCAAAATCGATTAGGTCATGTTTTGTCGTTTTTGATCAAACGAAGGTTCATGCTAAGGTCTATTCACTTATAACTACTAATTTGGTTTCACTAATCCTAGTCAAATTCTAAGGAGACTTAATGTATCTCATTTAAGAGGTTTGTCAAACACATGATGTGTTTTTCTTTTAATGAGATATTGGTGCAGAGCTGTGATGTTGAGCTAATAAGGTTAGAAACACTTTGTGATTTTGTGAACTGACTTAACTAAGTGATTTGAACCTACTTGTCGGTATTTGGGAATGTAAGAAACATGAGTACATGTTATTTAATGAAAATACAATTATGTGAATGAATTTCTCTCCTCCTTAATTGGTGGACATTCAACATAATCTATGATGCATTAAATGAAGAATGAAGGTAAAGTGTTTAGGATGTTGCAGATTAATGAAAGCGATGAGCTTAGCAATGTTTTAGTGGATATTGGTTAGCATACAAAGAACTTCATCCGTGAAGTTATGTAGCTCTTCTCTATCAATGCGAGATGATCGCACGATGAGGCATGTGGTTTTCCTTATGGGAGATATATTGTTTTAACTAAAAGATGATGGAGATATTGTTAGGTGAGCGGAAGCAACAATACGATTTGGAGAGAGGTATATTGAAAGATATCCAAACACAAATTTCAAACCTCTAAAACTTAATCCTATTAGCTTTTAAAGCTATATGCAAGAAAATGGATCCCATAAACATATTACTAATCTAAGTAGCAATAATGAGATAACAATTATGCAAACTAAGCATAACAAAGAGAAATAACAAATAGTTTGTTATCAGCCTACAAGACAAAAGTCTTAATGACAAAAGATGTGAATATCATATGACAACATCTTATAAAAATAAATAATCTACTAATAGACATAAAGATACCACATAGCATAAAGACAAATAATCATATTGCAAGATAGCATTGTTTTAGATACTACATTGTGAAATTGTTTTTAAGTTAGGCTTAGTCACTTAAGCATACTCACCCTTTGATTAACACAATGATCTATGTATAAAATAAAATGACTTCTAAATGTTCATCATACCAAGACCACTTAGATAAAGTGCACATATGGCAAACAAATAGTGTGACAAAGAAGTGAGACTAAGATTCATGCAAACCATTATAACATTTAGGAGCATGTACCATTTAGACTATCCTACGAAAAAGCTCAATGATTATCAACTAAAGACAAAGACTATCTAACACCATATAGTAAGTGTGAGTTAACAAGTAATACGTTAATCTTGCGAAATAGCATATAACAAAAGAATGAACATATCATACAAATCATGTTAACATAAAGCATATAAGCATGCATACCAAACCTTTCTAAGGTTTACACATTTGACAATGATAACATCAAGATATCAAACAAATATCATGTAATCAATACACGTATATGTAATGCAAGTGATTTTATTAATAAACAAAAGAAAAATCACATCTACTTCTTGTTTGATTAATTATTCCTAAGACAAGATAATTCACCAATACATGACTTAATGAGACTCAACTATTTTTATAAAAACTAGTGTGATGAAGATGTCATGTTATACACGTAAATTTGACAAATATGTGTCGATGGGTTTTAATAATTGTGTTTGGAATCTAAGATTGAATGATCTAAAGGGTGACATCCTTTAAGTTGAGTTTAAGTATGAGTTATGCAAGTGATCTAAGATCAAGACATGTGTTTGTGTGTGGTAACGGGATATGTCATGAAAGTTCTGAAGAAAGTTCTTTGGAACAAGAATCTAAATAAAGTTACCAACTTTAATAGGTCTTGTGTATGCTCCAGAGATGTGAATATGCACAAGGTTTGACCAAGGTTTAATGTACGCTTAAAAGAAAATAGATACGTATGGTATCTTTCAACAAGTAAGATTTAACTAGTGCTCAATAAGGAAGATAGTTCATAGAACTAGTGGATGTTTGTTTTAAGATTATTTGCCCAATGAGGTGTAATGAAATCTCTTGTAACATAACCGTTCATGTTGCAAGAAAATAATGATGCATAGGATATACATTATCCTTTTTAACAAGATGAAAAATAAACACATAATGTTTTTCCGAAACATCATGTTTTCCTAAATGAAGATATGAACACAAAGTATTTGAATTGGATAGACTTATCCTAAATAAACTAGGTTTCAATATTATGATAACTAGATGATGACAAGATAAACTTGCTTGAGTTTCTTTTGTATACTCCTCAAGATTCATTGTTATTTGGGATGTATAAGATTGGCTTTGAGATTTCATTATAACATAAGTTGTTATAATGTTGATTCAAGATTTAATGAAACAAAGTATTACCAATACTTTGATGACTTGTGGTACTATTTAATGAATGTGAGCATCATGCTCATTTGATGGTGAAGTTCTAATTCTATAGGTAGCAAGGTATTGATGAGTTGATTCAACGTGCATTTGATTTGGTATGAGTGTTGGACTAAGGGCTTTTTGAGCAATGCACTCAATGGCATGAATTATGGTGATGTAGGAGTTTGTTGTACTATGGATGAAGTTTTGGGTTTCATGAATGTTGAAGATTACAAGAATGGATACTAATTCTTGTGGTTCACTAGTGGATGAAGTATTTGGTTATGTTTGTGAAACCTAGGGGCTCAATGTGATGAAGACTGATTCTTATGGAAAACGAGGATGAAGACTAACTCTTATGATCCATTGGTTGGTATTACTAGTGTGTGATGTGATCTAAAGCTTAGGGTCTAGGATATATCACAGAAGTGAGTGTGCTGTGATAATGATGAAAGTACAAGAGTACTTAGGTGATAGGATAAGTGTTTTAACATACGTTGTTAAAATACTTGGGAGTAGATCATTTCGGATATGACTTTTAATGACTACAATCGTAAGTCAAATTTACTTGAATATTTCGGATGAAATACTTAAGTTGTCAATCCTACTTTATTGAGATAAGACTTGATAATACATCTATAACCTAAGTGTGAGTTATGACTCGATGTAAATCTTAATCGTCTTGAAGAATGACATGTTAACCAAGTAAGGCAACATATGTGAAAATTGGACAATATCCACAGTTATGAGTTGGGTTTGTAATCTATGATATATTTGCAAACAGTGAGTTTGGATTAGTTTGGAAGTTGTCAATTTACAAATCAAGCTAGTGAATGAATAAAGGACGGGAAGATGCAGTGATTGTGTGTAATGATCACAAATACTCATTGGTTTACCGAAAAGGTACCTTGGAGCATTTTCATGAATTTTGAAACTGTGATTAGATATGATTATCCTATTTGTTGTTTGGTGAGATGTCCTAATCCTAATTTGAGTGAACATTAGTGATAAGAATCCTAAGAACTAGAATCAATAATCTAAGGATCAGGATTAGTTGGGAATTTTGAAAAAGTTATTGTTGACACCCACGGATCCAATCGACAACAAAGGCGGAGCCAAAGTTTGGGAGCTGTGTAATCCGTGGGTTCTGGACTGGCGGATCCAAAGCTAACTCTTGACGGATCCAAAATGAGGGATCCGTCGGATCCGTTGAACAAGAGTACTAATAACAAACAGAGAGATATGCAAAATTCGTGTTTTTTGACCAAGACCCGAAAATTCTCCTGGAACATATCTATTAGCTAATATGTAATGCAAAACTACTAAAAATGTTTATTCTAACACACATACATACATAGTTTAATCCGATCATATTAACTTACCTTAAATGAGAGTTAAGCCAAACAGTGGCTTAAACCCGAAAACTTGATAACATCAAAGTGTTATCGTCCTGCATGATATGGTTAGTTCACATGAAGGTTTAACAACAAGATACTGTCCTAAAGGCATAACAACTCAACACATCATTGTTTCAAATTGTTTGTACCAAACACTCTTTTTCAAAGTTACTACATGTTTACACATTTTAACACTAGAGCAAGAGTTTGTGCAAGACAATACTATTAAACTAGCTACACTTAGTTCACATTTCAAAGTAAGTTATGCAAGGTTTTCACATAACATCATCAAGCAAGAATATCTAAATCTAAAAGTGAAACAAACACAGATTACCAATGTATTGCACAATATCTAGCAAATGTTCTATTATGCATTAAAACAAGCAATTGATAAACAAGCAAGTAAGTATCATGGCAAGACACTTATGTATTACAATTAAACAAGTACAATCACACTTATCAACAAGCATATCACATATATGCAAATAATATAGAACAGTTACCACATAGCATAGCATAGATGAAAATATACTTTTCGTCACTTTGCGTTTAAATATGACGATGTATGCCAAGCTTAATTTGTTTCCTTTATATTACCAAATTCTTTAGTTTCAAAAGAAATCATATTTATGAGCAAAGGATACCAATTTACATTGCTCGACTCAAAAGTTTAACTTACTGTGTCAAAATAAAACTTAACATTCTGAACAGGTTATAGTATTTGATTTGTTTTACCTACTTCAATTTAGATCTAGGCCATGAGACTATTTTTAAATGAAAATAGACTTAATTCCCTTCAAAATGATAGGTGGCGCGACTCCTACGGACTTACGGTTAATTAGTTATGAATTTTTGAAGTTTGACAAAAAAACTGCAGACGGATCTGACGGATCCTTTTTGAGGGATCCGCCCTTTATGTCATTTGGATCCGCCGAGACCTGTAACAGATTCTCCTAAACTCATATTTTGACATAGCGAAAGTGTGTGGGACTTGCTACACTTAATCTTAGGCATATATTACAAATATTAACAACATTTCTACCTATGTGACTTATCTAAATATTACGGAGGTGATTTTTCAACTAACTTAATGATTATTCCAAACACTCCCTTCAAAATGGTATTTTTCGTAAATTAGTTCTGAGCACATAATTTGACACTTACAAATTCTTTTGAGAAATATTTTTCTTTTATTTTTCAAGAACACCTTCAAGCTTGTATACAAAGTGATATTTAACAACAAAATTTCAAAGTATACTTAGCGAAACATTTTTCATATTATGTTCTGCTTCAGAGGCAATTTGATACATGGATCTTACTCTATTTTAAAAACCATTTGTTTTGAAAATGAGAGCCAACCCGCTCTGATACCAATTGTGAAAACGTAGAGGGGGGTGAATACGTTTACCGTTTTAAAACTTAAAACTTGTTGTATCAAATTTCCAATTCGGCTAGTTCTAATATGAACACTGTCTGTTGTAGTTTATGTCTACCAAGTTGTCACACAAGTATAATCACATAATCACAACACAAGCAATCACATAATGCAAATATAAAAGTAAAGAGATAAGTAAAAGAAAGCGCAAACCGAACACGATGATTTATAGTGGTTCGGTCACGGAGCTCCTCTCCGCCCTACTCCACTCCCCGAGTACCCAACTCGAGAGTTACTTCACTAGATCAACAAGCTCCCTTTCTTAGGCGGAGAAAACCTTTACACGTCGCTTACTTCCTTTTCCGGTACTAAGCTAAACACCGGGTTCTTTCACAAGGTAGAACCAACCTGACGTCGCCTATTTACTTTACCGACACTAAGCTAGATGTCGAGTTCTTTACAAGGGTACAACCACTCCCAACACTCTTTGTATTTTAAGGACTAAAATACTAACCTCACTCTACTGATCTAAATGATACAATGATGGTTACAATAATGATCCATGACATAAGTATATCATGGATATGAATGCCTACACTATATGAACTTCCATTGATCA
This sequence comes from Artemisia tridentata subsp. tridentata, assembly GCA_021014915.2. NCBI lineage: Eukaryota > Viridiplantae > Streptophyta > Magnoliopsida > Asterales > Asteraceae > Artemisia > Artemisia tridentata. The sequence continues at coordinate 112,151,553 of CP139504.1, forward strand.
GAAGCCTTCAATGTATGAAGATCACAAGCTCCCTAAACTTGTTGTGATGGATCTTCATGTATGCAACTAAGATCTTCTTGGTGGATCATGAAGTATGCTATGGATGATGTCTCATGATCTTGAGCTTGCTTCACAGGATCATTAACAATGTATGCTTACAACATAATGAAAGTTAGTAACATTATGATCATTATGTAATGGGTGATTAATGTATGAATCTACATGGTTTGCTACTGATCTAAATGTGTGTAATGAGTGAGTGAATGTATGTTCTAGTTGGATGATTCCAATGGGTAACAATGGGCAAGTATTTATAGTAAAACTAAAACCATGTCTACAACTAAAACCATGTGTAAACTAAAACCATGTGTAAACTAAAACCATGTGTAAGACTAGAACCATGTATACAACTAAAACCATGTGTAACTAATTATAGGAAAACAAGAAAATCATCCCACGGATCCGGCGGATCCCATAAAAGGGATCCGTGCTTGTTAACGTTTGGATCCGTGGGTATGACAGCTAAGATATCTTTGTGTATCTTTCCAAATCTTCCAAGATCCACAAATGTCAACTTTGTAACTTGTAAATCTAAACAAGATATTACACAATCTACCTAAGATATCATTCATGATGCATGCCATGATGTCATCCTAATATTTAACTAATAAAGTTTCTATTTTAAGAAATAAACATGTAAACTTGTATATGTTATTCCTAGTGAACTTTGTAATGTGTATATGTATGTAACATGTATCCTAGAGATCATGTAACATGTAAAATGAGGTTCTAAGTAGAATGATTAGCCTTTTTAAAATACTTAATTACCTAACCGTATTTTAAACATTCTAAATGGTTTGTTAAGGGTTTGATCATAATGCTACATAACAAACATGTACGAACCTGTGTTGTATCATACGAGGACTTGAGAGGTGTTGAATGTATGTTGAGACAAGATATGATTACAAGTAACTTGTACATTTTACGCTATGTATCAAGTTACATGTTTGTCATCAATCAAAACAAACGAGATTGCTTGCACTAGCAATCTCCCCAATGAGACTGCTTGCACTAACATAGTTGATAAAGGATATCCGGAAAGAAATGGATATCTTGTTCCGTATTCCAAGACAAGATATCATCAGTCTCAGTTTCAAAATGAGCCACCTACTAACATGAAAGAAGCCTTCAACCGTTCTCATTCATCTTTGCGAAGCCATATTGAGAGGTCGTTTGGAATTTTAAAGAAACGCTGGAAAATACTTGGTGCAATGCCCCAATTTAGTGTGAAAACTAAAATTGAAGTAATCATAGCCGCATTTGCTTTGCATAACTATATTCGTAATAGTGATGAAGAAGATATGATGTTTACTACGATTGAGCAACATCCAAATTACATACCACCTGATGAACTTCAAGATGTTCGTGGCCATGAAACAAACACTGAAATTGTTTCCCAAGGAACATCTAATGAGATGAAACGAATCCGGGATGATATTGCTACATCAATATGGAATGCACGTCGCCAATGATTATTACAAGCATGTTCTCCTAAATTACTAAGATTATTAGTAATATAATTAGTTTATTATTTTTATGTTTTACATTTGTTTACAATTATAGATATGTCCTTTTATGTCATTTTACATCTTATAATTACATTTAACAGCTAACTTACCAAACACTTTTATTAAAAAAAGAATACAGCTTGTAGCTCATGTTAACAGCTTTGCAGCTTACAGCTTACAGCCTACAGCTTCCAGCATACAGCTTACAGCTAGTTTTGCTAAACATACCCGGAGTATGCAACAATTCAAATTCATTATTTTCTTCATCATAAGTCTTCTAACTATAACACGGATCAGTAAGCTCATTTACATTGAAAAAGATTAAAATCAAACTCACAGTCAGAGCGTCAAAACTGTATATACAAGTAGTACCACCACAGTACCACTCTTTCTTCTACAATATTTTCAGACAAAGGATATCGAAGGAATGATTTCTTCTTCTATATTTATTTTGTTTGATGGAATCAACGACGGTGGTACGCTTGCCGCAAGCGGACTCCGTTACACATATACTCGATTCCTTTATCCAACTTATGCTGAAATCCATCAATTATACATACTTCATATATTTGAATTCTTTTGTCACTATTAAGAAAGCTAAAGTATTCCAAAAAACAGTTGGGTTGCAATCTTTTAATAATAACATTTACGTTTCATCAAATCTACTATATACAGTAGCAAACATAATTAAAACCCACAAACACTTTTTGTTTCCGATATAAAGTGGAGCAGTTTAAGGTTTTCCTTGTGTAAGTTGTAGACTTGTAGTATTGGGTGGTACAAAATAAGTAGAAAATTTTATTTGGCTTCAATATGAGTGACTATTATGCAAAGAAGAAGAAGACCATCAATACAGAAACTATGTTTTGTGAGTTTCCGTCAATAAACGAGCGGGGTAGCCCGCGCGTTGTGATGGGAGTGCTATGTCAATAGTGTCGGTTTATGTTTACATTAGGAAGGATGATTATGTGTTGTGGCGAAGTGTTTGTATGTTTTATTACAACCATTCTATACCAAACTAATCAATACAGAGGATTCTCACTAATACATAATCTTTCAACAATGTGAGCAATTAGCATACCAACAGTGTGAGCAATTAGCATACCAACAGTAACTGCACATAAAACAAAAACACTCGATCCCTGAAAAAGAAGTAATCACCTATATGTATACTTCCTTGTGATGCTTAGCGATAGATAAAGAAATCAGCAAAAGTTGGGTTCTTCTGTGCCAATGATATATCGACTGCAAAATCACAAAAAAAAAATGTTACATAAGCCTACTTAATGACATTAATATAATATAAATGTGACAAAATGGGTGAGCATGCAGGTCACCCAACGGGTGAAAAAGCATTTATATAAAGCAACCAATTTCTATATTGTTTAGGTCATGTTCATTCAAAGCACTTTTGTCCAAACATCTTAAGCTCTTCAATTATTATTCCAAATATCATATCTTTTTAAGAGGTTCTATGCACTAATAAACACTTTTTTGCGACTCTCAACCCTTTGACTTGTTTCCTTCTAAACTAATTTTTTATTCATCCATTAGACCTGTACGTAATACATGTGCATAATGTGTGTATAATTATAGGTTTAATTAAAAAATAATAATAATAATAATAATAATAATAATAATAATAATAATAATAAATTGATGAATCCCTTAACTGTAAGGCAACTTACAGCAGCAACCATAATCAAGCAGTGCTACATAAGCAATAAAATGTGAGAGCATAACGAACCACGACTAAAAATTCAATATGATAATACAGCAAAAGATTTTGTCTAGCATATTACCTTTTACTTTGAGCATATTTTGTTGATTTTTTGATATCTTGCAACTTATGACTCAGTCTCACAGCAGCTGGTCATAAGCACTTTCTTGTGCAAGTAATTTGTGCCTCTGTGCTTTCCAGCCGAAAACCTACCATCGTAGCTCTCACTAACCTTAGTCTATCAGTTTTGATGGGACTACATCAAGTGCAATATATGAACTACAACTATCTGAATGTTAAGCATCTCAATCAGACAATCACTAATTGATGATTTATGGTAGATAATTGTACCCATAGTTCACATTATGTTGTGTATGTCTGCGCGAGTGCTTCAGCAAATACTCAAATTATCTCCATTTTTGTGACATATAGTAATCGCTAGAAATAGGAATTTTGCTAATGTATAATGGGTAATTAGAATGAAAAAAATGGTACCTCATGTGCCTCTTCCCAGCTGATTAACATGAACATGTCATAATTCCTCTTTTTTTTGTACGTCACTGAACCTGTTTCAGGAACTCTGTCAGTGTAGTTCGTTATTAAAAACACATAATGATCAAACATACTACTTTTCATCATGTGATCCAAAACAAACTATTTAAATGGAAGAAACTGACATTCGTTTGATCATCTGGTGCCACTGTTTTTCAAACTCAACATTAACAACAATTTTTTCAAGCAACTTATATATGAAAAAAATTCCCAAAAACCATAAAAATTGTTTATCTAATGTATTAAGATGAAGTAAGCATACCATCAAAATGACATGAGTGCTAGTCAATTACTCGATAAGGCTAACTTTGAAGGAAGCTTAAATTTCAGCATTAATACATATAGACTACAAAGTTTTGGCAAACTGAAGTGTGTTTTTGTGGTGTTTTACATCACGTATTTCAAAGATTAATGTTACATCACAACAGCATGAAGAGAATTTATCTCGCTGTTTAGGATTTTTTTTAACTATATTCAAAAAAGAGTAATGAACTAAATTGTTGAAATGCAAAATTGCAAACAATAAACGCATAACAATTTGGGTTGTCCTTACCAGTCCATTTCCATTGTTAGGTGACATGTGCAGCATTTATGTGTAAACAATAACGAACAGGTGCACATACCTACTATTCAGTTAGTTGTTGCATATAAAAAACATGCAGCACACCTGATATTCTTTATATGTAGAACCTATAAAAAAGAGATGGTTGTGGCGTGAAGCACTCTTGATGTATGCATACTTCTGATGTTGGTTTTGATATACCTGCACACACATAAGGTGTTCATCTATACCTGGTGACGGAAAAAGCTCTCTTTTTTCCCGGTTGATTAATATCTGTTACAATAGATTAGAAAAAATTAGTATAGCATAAAGATAAAACACACCTGCAAATAATATTTGAAAACATACCTGGTATTCTTTGCTCTTCACATATTTCTGATTTTGTACTGGCTCAGACGTGTATGTATATAATCGACGTCTGTAGCGCGCTTGGGCTGCAACCACAATTGCAGTTGCCTCGCCAAGGAACGCACGTCGAAAAAATGTAACCGTACAAACGTATCATAGCAAATTAATATTTCAGAAACTCAGAAATGTAAAAACACATGTGAACATGCAGTGAGATACAGTGATAATACGGTTCAGAAAACAATTGAGCTCAGACTTGCAAATGGGGATAGGATTACAGAAACAAATGAAGTTGACGGTGGCTACAAAAGAAACACGGGCTTAGTTACTATTTATACTATGCCTTCCGGTCATTGCCACGCCACGGCCTTCATTTTCTGAAATCCCCATTTTAGTTCCCCAAAATTATACTAATCATCATAGCTCATTACAAACAGTAGGTTCCTGAAGTTACAGTGGCCGGAACAGTAGGTTTCTAGTCTTACAATCACATATTCACATTTAATTAGGTTGCTAAGCATTTTTTTTGTCCAACCCACATTATACATAAACATACCTGTAATTAGAAACTGCAATTTAAGATTATACATAAACAAATATGTATGATCAGAATATGATGGAAGTTGCTGGGATTTTTCACATGTGCAGGATTACAATGGTGCTTCACGCCTTTTCATCCACACATTTGGTGGTAATTAGATTGCTAATTACTTTGCTAAACACTTGTACAATAAGTAGATGCGCGTGAGCAGTCTAAAAGCATGTTAAATTGTTATTTGTGCAACAATACATGCTGATAAAGTTGTTCAAAGACCCATTTTGTTAACATTAGATGAAAATCTGAGACGGTGGCTGCAAAACAAAGGCGGTTGCTTAGTTACCATTTATACTATGCCTTCCGGCCTTTGCGCTGCCACTCCATTCAGGTTTTCAAAGACACATTTCGTTAACATTAGATGAAAATCTTAGACGGTGGCTGCAAAGCAATGGCGGTTGCTTAGTTTCATTTATACTATGCCTTCCGGCCTTTGCGCTGCCACTCCATTCAGGTTTTCAAAGACACATTTCATTAACATTAGATGAAAATCTTAGAGGGTGGCTGCAAAGCAAAGGCGGTTGCTTAGTTTCCATTTATACTATGCCTTCCAGCCTTTGCTCATATTCAAGCCTGACAAATAATTACCTTGTCAAAAGGCCATATTCTGAAACAAATACTAATGGCAAATATGAACTGATTCAAATTGGAACGAAAGGTATTCGTAATACTTTAGTGTTTATATAGACTTTAAAACCCACATAAGCTCATTTAACTAATAAGCAAATAAGCAATCATCAAACCTGTGAAATTCATCAATATGACCAAAGTCGTATATCAAGCTACACTAATAAGCAAATAAGCAGTCATCAAACCTGTGAAATTCATCAATATCACCAAAGTCATATATCAAGCTACAGATTGGCTATCTAATTTCTTCAGTAATTTGAGAATTTCCTCAAGCAATAGGGTTGGAAATCCCATGTAACCCGTTTGCTAAAACTATATGCATACATAACAACCATATTTAAGATCCTTCTCCTATGATTATCATATCCTATGGTTTTTTCAAACCCATTTGATGTTGTTCGGAAAAAAAATAAAAAAAAATCAATAGTCAAAACAAAGAAAAGATCGTACCTTTGGGATAATTATCATGATTATTCGTTGAATTGATTTCGATTTGATTTTTATTTCGATTTTTAGGATGAGTTTAGTGCTCGGATCTAGAAGAAGCGTGAACTGACAATCGGTGAAAAGGAAGAAAAAAAAAACATGACTTCTTTGGATTTTGTATTTTTGATGTTGTGTTGTTGATGATTCTTGTTAGATCTGCTGGGAGTTGCCGGGAGGGAGTAGGGAAGGGGCAAGAAAGTTCTGGGTGTGTGTTAAATGACTGCTACAGTTGCCTTGAATATATAGTGGCAACTGTAGCAATGCTGCTACAGTGTTTTCCCTCACATTAAAAAGTCGCTTTTAGTATATATATAAATAATATGCACGACAAGCATGTGACAATCACATGACCGAGTCAAACTTAGTGCAGGGTACTAAATGGACCTATTTGTCAAGTTTGGGGTACTGTGCTATACCTTTAAAAAATTAAGGTACTAAAAAACCCGGTTGACCAAATTTGGGGTAGTAAAATACATTTTGGCCTAAACAATTCGAACTTATGTAATTCATCACACATTTGCTTCTTCGTCCTAAAAAATTTAAATGACACAGAAATAATAAACGTTAAGGATTTTGGAGTTATATATACCATTAATACCCTCCCATATATTACTCTAGTGAAGGGATTTAACGGTCAACTGACGGAAATCTTGGTCAAAGGACCAAACCCGTTACGGGTCAAAACCACAGAGTGAAGGGATTTAACGGTCAACTGACGAAAATCTTGGTCAAAGGACCAAACCCGTTACGGGTCAAAACCACAGGGACTGGATCCAGGAAAATAAAAGTTTAGGGACCATTTTCGTTAAACCCGATAAACCACAGGGACGATTTATGACATTTACTCTATTTTAAAAATTAAATATATTATATCTATAAGTTTTTCTTTAAAAATAATTGTTATGTTATCCAATGGAGAGAAAATATGTGGCTGTTTGTGCCCATTTAACTTTTAAATGGGTAATATATGCTCATTTCAAAAGGAAAAAAAAGGGGGGGGGGGGGGGGCTAAATTTGCCCAAATATTTTAAAATTTTGCCCAAATTAGCATTTTTTTTTTATTTTGGTCACAAATTGCCACCTATCGACAACCATTATTAACTAAATTGGTGTATCCATTTTAAAAAATATATATATATCTATTTCTTATCTCTTTCGATTCTATAATGGGATGTGATTTGTACATCATTTTTTTGCCAACCACCACTAAATTACATAAGTAATGCACATAGTACAACACTGTTATGCATGATTTAATGGTAAATGAAAAAAAAATGGTGTAAAAATCACCTCTCTTCTATAATCTCTTATTGTAGAACTAGAAAGAGCCTTTATTCTCCTACGGTGTACATGCAATTTATCGGACCGGCCTTAAAGGGTCCATGTTTGACTATCTATACTACATCTATAATATAAAGCAGTGTTGCAAAAATTGGCATAGCCGGCTGATTAATTGGCGATTAATCGTTAATCATCCTTCTACCTTTTTTATTTTGGAAAATCGAGGAAAAATCGGCCTGGTCAAATTCGACCACTAATCGGTCAAAAATCGGCCTGATCGGTCAAAAAACAGACTAATAGGTCAAAAATCGGCCAAATCGTATTAATCGGTCAACTTTAAAAAAAATTTAATTTAGGCATTCTATTTAATTTGAGGATCGTTTATTTCACTTATAACGCACAATGGACCGTATAATCAGAATTGGAGCTTTTTATTGAAGTTTAGGAACATAGTAGGCTTTGAATCAGTTAAGATCTTTAGTTTGGTCTCAATAAATATCCAAAATTTGTAGGAAATGCCAATACGATTAATCATCGATTAATCTCGCTTTGACCGATTAATCGCTACAAGGTGGTCGACCGCCCGACTACCGCCTCGTGATTTTTGAAACATTGCTATAAAGGAAAAAACAAACATCTTGAAAGTGAAAAACTGAAAAGTATTGAAGGAAACTTAGATAATTAAAGTAACCATTGAAGGCTGAAAGATAATTAAAGTAACTATTGAAGGCTAAAATGCAGGGCTGGAAACTATTGAAACTTAGATATAGTGAAGAAAACTTGAAAACTGAAACTTAGACATATTGAAGGAAACTGAATACTGAAAACTGAAAACTTGCGTCTGGAATTAAAATGCAAGGCTGGAAACACGATTTGATGGACACGAAAAGTATTGAAAGGCTGACTTCTTGCAAATCAGGAAAATTCAAATTTTCCGTTGCCTATATAAACAACCCCAATGTGTTAATTCATTTCATATTTCATAAAACATAAACTTTTATTATTATTTTCGTTTATAACATATAACCCATATTATTTTCATTTAGCTTATATCGTGCTTAATCCCTAAATTCTTAAACTTTTATTATTTTTCGTTTATAACTTATAAACTTTTTTTTTATCAATACAACTATATGCCGCTATAAAATCTTGTTGCTATGCACGGTTATTCGTGTAGTATAAAATAAAGGACGACTCTCTCTTTTAATTTTAAGTTTTACAACTTTAAAAGCTTAAGGTACAACACTTTACAACACAAAAACACTCTCTTTCTTAGTTTTAAGTGAGCAATTAATGTGGTTCAGATTTTTAAATTAATACAATACTAAAGCAAAAGGTACAATTAACTTTGCACAATTACATTCATAAATTAACTAGTCAATAAATACAACTAATACAGTTATTAAAACACCCTTTTACATAAAAAATACAAATTATCAAGCATATTGTACAACCAACTTAAATACAATTACTGCATTAAATGTAACTAATACAAATAATTAAACATATTATATAAATTATTCAAATACAAAAACAACAATTTAAGAAATACATGTAATAAGGCTAAAATTACAAAATATATTTGTATATATTTTGTTAGTGCAAGCAGTCTCGTTGGGGAGATTGCTAGTGCAAGCAATCTCGTTTGTTTTGATTGATGACAAACATGTAACTTGATACATAGCGTAAAATGTACAAGTTACTTGTAATCATATCTTGTCTCAACATACATTCAACACCTCTCAAGTCCTCGTATGATACAACACAGGTTCGTACATGTTTGTTATGTAACATTATGATCAAACCCTTAACAAACCATTTAGAATGTTTAAAATACGGTTAGGTAATTAAGTATTTTAAAAAGGCTAATCATTCTACTTAGAACCTTATTTTACATGTTACATGATCTCTAGGATACATGTTACATACATATACACATTACAAAGTTCACTAGGAATAACATATACAAGTTTACATGTTTATTTCTTAAAATGGAAACTTTATTAGTTAAATATTAGGATGACATCATGGCATGCATCATGAATGATATCTTAGGTAGATTGTGTAATATCTTGTTTAGATTTACAAGTTACAAAGTTGACATTTGTGGATCTTGGAAGATTTGGAAAGATACACAAAGATATCTTAGCTGTCATACCCACGGATCCAAACGTTAACAAGCACGGATCCCTTTTATGGGATCCGCCGGATCCGTGGGATGATTTTCTTGTTTTCCTATAATTAGTTACACATGGTTTTAGTTGTACACATGGTTCTAGTCTTACACATAGTTTTAGTTTACACATGGTTTTAGTTTGCACATGGTTTTAGTTGTAGACATGGTTTTAGTTTTACTATAAATACTTGCCCATTGTTACCCATTGGTTTCATCCAACTAGAACATACATTCCCTCACTCATTACACACACTTAGATCAGTAGCAAACCATGTAGATTCATACATTAATCACCCATTACATAATGATCATAATGTTACTAACTTTCATTATGTTGTAAGCATACATTGTTAATGATCCTGTGAAGCAAGCTCAAGATCATGAGACATCATCCATAGCATACTTCATGATCCACCAAGAAGATCTTAGTTGCATACATGAAGATCCATCACAACAAGTTTAGGGAGCTTGTGATCTTCATACATTGAAGGCTTCCGATCAATGGAAGTTCATATAGAGTAGGCATTCATATCCATGATACACTTATGTCATGGATCATTGTTGTAACCATCATTGTTTAGATCAGTAGAGTGAGGTTAGTATTTTAGTCCTTAAAATACAAAGAGTGACGGGAGTGGTTGTACCCTTGTAAAGAACTCGACATCTAGCTTAGTGTCGGTAAAGTAATTAGGCGACGTCAGGTTGGTTCTACCTTGTGAAAGAACCCGGTGTTTAGCTTAGTACCGGAAAAGGAAGTAAGCGACGTGTAAAGGTTTTCTCCGCCTAAGAAAGGGAGCTTGTTGATCTAGTGAAGTAACTCTCGAGTTGGGTACTCGGGGAGTGGAGTAGGGCGGAGAGGAGCTCCGTGACCGAACCACTATAAATCATCGTGTTCGGTTTGCGCTTTCTTTTACTTATCTCTTTACTTTTATATTTGCATTATGTGATTGCTTGTGTTGTGATTATGTGATAATACTTGTGTGACAACTTGGTAGACATAAACTACAACAGACAGTGTTCATATTAGAACTAGCCAAAGTGGAAATTTGATACAACAAGTTTTAAGTTTTAAAACGGTAAACGTATTCACCCCCCCCCCCCTCTACGTTTTCACAATTGGTATCAGTGCGGGTTGGCTCTCATTTTCAAAACAAATGGTTTTTAAAATAGAGTAAGATCCATGTATCAAATTACCTCTGAAGCAGAACATAATATGAAAAATGTTTAGGTAAGTATACTTTGAAATTTTGTTGTTAAATATCACTTTGTATACAAGCTTGAAGATGTTCTTGAAAAATAAAAGAAAAATATTTCTCAAAAGAATTTGTAAGTGTCAAATTATGTGCTCAGAACTAATTTACGAAAAATACCGTTTTGAAGGGAGTGTTTGGAAAAATCATTAAGTTAGTTGAAAAATCACCTCCGTAATATTTAGATAAGTCACATAGGTAGAAATATTGTTAATATTTGTAATATATGCCTAAGATTAAGTGTAGCAAGTCCCACACACTTTCGCTATGTCAAAATATGAGTTTAGGAGAATCTGTCACAGGTCTCGGCGGATCCAAATGACATAAAGGGCGGATCCCTAAAAAAAGGATCCGTCGGATCCGTCTGCAGTTTTTTGTGAAACTTTAAAAAATCATAACTAATTAACCGTAAGTCCGTAGAAGTCGCGCCACCTATCATTTTGAAGGGAATTAAGTCTACTTTCATTTAAAAATAGTCTCATGGCCTAGATCTAAATTGAAGTAGGTAAAACAAATCAAATACTATAACCTGTTCAAAATGTTAAGTTTTATTTTGACACAGTAAGTTAAACTTTTGAGTCGAGCAATGTAAATTGGTATCGTTTGCTCATAAATATGATTTCTTTTGAAACTAAAGAATTTGGTAATATAAAAGAAACAAATTAAGCTTGGCATACATCGTCATATTTAAACGCAAAGTGACGAAAAGTATATTTTCATCTATGCTATGCTGTGTGGCTAACTGTTCTATATTATTCGCATATATGTGATATGCTTGTTGATAAGTATGATTGTAATTGATTATTTGTAATACATAAGTGTCTTGCCATGATACTTACTTGCTTGTTTATCAATTGCTTGTTTTATGCATAATAGAACATTTGCTAGATATTGTGTAATACATTGATAAACTATGTCTGTTCTACTTTTAGACTTAGATATTATTGACTGATTATATTATGTGAAAACCTTGCGTAACTTACTTAGAAATATGTACTAAGTGAAATGTCTTGAAAAGTATTGACTTGCACAAACTCTCACTTAATTGCTCAAGTATTATAATGAGTAAACATGTAGTATCTTTGAAAAAGAGTGTTTGGTACAAACAATTTGAAACAATGATGTGTTGAGTTGTTATGCCTTTATGATATTATCTTGTTGTTAAACCTTCATGTGAACTAACCATATCATGCAGGACGATAACACTTTGATGTTATCAAGTTTTCGGGTTTAAGCCACTGTTTGGCTTAACTCTCATTTAAGGTAAGTTAATATGATCAGATTAAACTATGTGTGTATGTGTGTTAGAATAAACATCATTAGTAGTTTTGCATTACATATTTGCTAATAGATATGTTCCAGGAGAATTTTCGGGTCTTGGTCGAAAAACGCGAATTTTGCATATCTCTCTGTTTGTTTTCAGTAGTTTTGTTCAACGGATCCGACGGATCCCTCATTTTGGATCCGCCAAGAGTTATCGTTGGATCCGCCAGTCCAGAACCCACAGATTCCACGGCTCCCAAACTTTGGCTCCGCTTTTGTTGTTGATTGGATCCGTGGGTGTCAAAAGTAACTTTTCAAAATTACCAGACTAATCCCAATCCTTAGATTATAGATTCTAGTTTTTGTTTAGGTTTATTCTACTGATCATTAAGTGTATTTGGATGATTGAGAATTACGTAGAACCATAAGATTGATCAAAACTCATTCACATCAAATCCAATATCCTCCCTGTCTATAAATTAGAAAGATCGGGATCCTCACTCAAGATCACTCACGCTTATCACTAAGATTCTTTTCACTGATGATTTACTCATATTAGGATTAGAACATTTCACTTGCACCTATAGGAAAATCATCTCTAACCATAACTTCAAACTTCACAAAAAGGATCCAAGAGACCTTTCTCCATAAAGGAAGGAATCCGGAAACTTGTTTCTTGAGGTCCATGGACCACTGATCATTTGTGATCATTACACATATTCCCTGCATTCACTTGTCCTTTACTTATCCATTAGCTTGATTTGTAAATTGACAACTTCCAAACTAATCCAGACTCACTGTTTGCAAATATATCACATATTACAAACCCAACTCATGTATGTATTCACGTATGTTACCTCACTTGGTTAACATGTCATCCTTCAAGACGATTTACATCAAGTCATAACTCACACTTAGGTTATAGATGTAATTATCAAGTCTTGTTATTCTTTTCTCAAAGTAGGATTGACAACTTAAAGTATTTCATCCGAAATATTCAAGTAAATTTGACTTACGATTGTAGTCATTAAAAGTCATATCCAAAACAATCAACTCCCAAGTATTTTAACAACGTATGTTAAAACACTTATCCTATCGCCTAAGTACACTTGTACTTTCACTATTATCCCATCACACTCACTTCTGTGATATGTCTTATACCCTAAGCCTTAGATCACATCTCACACTAGTTATACCAACCAATAGATCATAAGAGTCTGTCTTCATCCTCGTTATCCATAAGAATTAGTCTTCATCACATTCAGCCCCTAAGTTTCACAAACATAACCAAACACTTCATCCGCTAGTGAAACACAAGAATTAGTATCCATTCTTGTAATCTTCAACATTCATGAAACCCAAAAGTTCAACAAACTCCTTCATCACCATAATTCACGCCATTGAGTGCATTGCTCAAAAATCCCTTAGTCCAACACTCATACCAAATCAAATGCAAGTTGAATCAACTCATCAATACCTTGCCACCTATAGAATTAGAACTTCACCATCAAATGAGCATAATGCTCACATTCATTAAATAGTACCACAAGTCATCAAAGTATTGGTAATACTTTGTTTCATTAAATCTTGAATCAACATTGTAACAACTTATGTTATAATGAAATCTCAAAGCCAATCTCATACATCCCAAATAACAATCTTGAGGAGTATACAAAAGAAACTCAAGTAAGTTTATCTTTTCTAGTTATCATATTATTGAAACCTAGTTTATTTAGGATAAGTCTATCCAATTCAAATACTTTGTGTTCATATCTTCATTTAGGAAAACATGATGTTTCGGAAAAACATTATGTGTTTATTTTTCATCTTGTTAAAAAGGATAATGTATATCCTATGCATCATTATTTTCTTGCAACATGAGCGGTTATGTTACAAGAGATTTTATTACACCACATTGGGCAAATAATCTTAAAACAAACATCCACTAGTTCTATGAACTATCTTCCTTATTGAGCACTAGTTAAATCTTTCTTGTTGAAAGATACCATACGTATCTATTTCCTTTTAAGCGTACATTAAACCTTGGTCAAACCTTGTGCATATTCACATCTCTGAAGCATACACAAGACCTATTAAAGTTAGTAACTTTATTTAGATTCTTGTTCCAAAGAACTTTCTTCAGAACTTTCATGACATATCCCGTTACCATACACAAACACATGTCTTGATCTTAGATCACTTGCATAACTCATACTTAAACTCAACTTAAAGGATGTCACCCTTTAGATCATTCAATCTTAGATTCCAAACACAATGATTAAAATCCATCGACACATATTTGTCAAATTTACGTGTATAACATGACATCTTCATCACACTAGTTTTTATAGAAATAGTTGAGTCTCATTAAGTCATGTATTGGTGAATTATCTTGTCTTAGGAATAATTAATCAAACAAGAAGTAGATGTGATTTTTCTTTAGTTTATTATAAAAAAAAATCACTTGCATTACATATACGTGTATTGATTACATGATATTTGTTTGATATCTTGATGTTATCATTGTCAAATGTGTAAACCTTAGAAAGGTTTTGTCTGCATGCTTATATGTTGTATGATATGTTCATTCTTTTGTTATATGCTATTTCGCAAGATTAACGTATTACTTGTTAACTCACACTTACTATATGGTGTTAGATAGTCTTTGTCTTTAGTTGACAATCATTGAGCTTTTTCGTAGGATAGTCTAAATGGTACATGCTCCTAAATGTTATAATGGTTTGCATGAATCTTAGTCTCACTTCTTTGTCACACTATTTGTTTGCCATATGTGCACTTTGTCTAAGTGGTCTTGGTATGATGAACATTTAGAAGTCATTTTATTTTATACATAGATCATTGTGTTAATTAATGGGTAAATATGCTTAAGTGACTAAGCCTAACTTAAAAACAATTTCACAATGTAGTATCTAAAACAATGCTATCTTGCAATATGATTATTTGTCTTTATGCTATGTGGTATCTTTATGTCTATTAGTAGATTATTTATTTTTATAAGATGTTGTCATATGATATTCACATCTTTTGTCATTAAGACTTTTTGTCTTGTAGGCTGATAACAAACTATTTGTTATTTCTCTTTGTTATGCTTATTTTGCATAATTGTTATCTCATTATTGCTACTTAGATTAGTAATATGTTTATGGGATCCATTTTCTTGCATATAGCTTTAAAAGCTAATAGGATTAAGTTTTAGAGGTTTGAAATTTGTGTTTGGATATCTTTCAATATACCTCTCTCCAAATCATATTGTTGCTTCCGCTCACCTAACAATATCTCCATCATCTTTTAGTTAAAACAATATATCTCCCATAAGGAAAACCACATGCCTCATCGTGCGATCATCTCGCATTGATAGAGAAGAGCTACGTAACTTCACGGATGAAGTTCTTTGTATGCTAACCAATATCCACTAAAACATTGCTAAGCTCATCGCTTTCATTAATCTGCAACATCCTAAACACTTTACCTTCATTCTTCATTTAATGCATCATAGATTATGTTGAATGACCACCAATTAAGGAGGAGAGAAATTCATTCACATAATTGTCTTTTCACATTAAATAACATGTACTCATGTTTCTTACATTCCCAAATACCGACATGTAGGTTCAAATCACTCAGTTAAATCAGTTCACAAAAGACACAAGTGTGTCAAACCTCCTTAGATCAACATCACAGTTATGCACCAATACCTCGTCAAAAACACATCATGTGTTTGACATACCTCTTAAACGAGAAGCATTAAGTCTCCTTAGACTTTTGCTAGGATTAGTGAAACCAAGTCATTAGTTATAAGTAAATAGACGTTAGCTTGAACCTTCGTTTGATCAAAAACGACAAAACATAACCAAATCCATTTTGGTCTCACGGAACCCTTCGTTAAGAAGGACGGAACCAAAATTTTGGTTCCGCCAAATACGCGGGTACCAAGTTCAGTGTTTAACCATTTAAAACAGACAACCCTCTCACAACCGAGTCTAGGATTTTCCTTCACAACTTCATTGTCTAGAACACCATCATAGGATCTCATCCTTTTCATTCTGACACATATCAAGCACGTCATTGTCAGTGCAAACAGAGCCATCTTTCTAAACACGTTGGTCCAATCAACACTCTCATCATATGATGTCATTTTTATTCCACATATAGGTATCTAGTATTTCCAATTGTTACATATGGAATCTCTATTCCTAAGTGATCATTGTCTTCACTTCCTCTCATTTTCATTCAAACATTTACTATGGCACGATTCATCATCTTTGGTAGATATCATAACCGTAACAGTCTTCAAATACTCTTATAGCATTTGCTATACATTAGAGTTTCTTAATTCATTGCATAATTTTCATCACCTCCTTCACTAATCATCAACCCCATGGATTAGCGAAAAACCTATTTACATCAACCTTTAGTCATCCATTGAGTTATCATTCACTAGCAAACCAACACCAATATTAACACAACTCACGTTAAGCATTTTAACTTCACTTCATATCCTCCTCATAAGCATTGTTTTGTAGGATTTTATCTTATTATATTCTTGTAAATGTAATTCTTATTAAAAGATTACACTCTTTATAACATGGTTTACTAGATAATCACGATTGATATCACAATTCGTATGCTGCATCATATTTTTCTTTGATTAGACAATCACAATTGGTATGTTGGTTGTGATTAGATTATTGATATGTTACATAATATTTTTCTTTGAGATAAAATATATTGCACTAACCATTTCATTGTAGGTTCATCATCAAATACGCTCGATCGTATATAGCTTACTCATCATAGGATGAAGTTTGCTTCGATTATTTTTCTTCTTTTATAGGTGCTTCTTGACGCCCTAGAGCAAGGGGGAGTTTTCGTCAAGCATTATTTAGGATGCATCATATATACGCATTGATATATATTACATACTTAACCTTTATTTTGTAGGATTCTTCGTCCTTGGATCATATACGTCGGTACCCTAGCAACGGGGAGTATAGATCGAGGGGGAGTATATCATATACTAACTCATCATTTTTAGCATTTCTCATCCTTGAACCGTATACGTTGGTACTCTAGCAATGAGGAGTATACATCAAGGGGGAGCATATCATAGTCTAACTATTTGTTTTGTAGGATCATACATCTTAACCTTGTCACTCCAATTAGGGGGAGTATTATCCAAGGGGGAGCTTTAAAGTTCTCAATATTATTGCATTATCATACTTGGTACTCTAAACTAGGGGGAGTAATCACCAAGGATTGGTTACCACATTCCGCTACGCATATCTTCTTTTCGTTTCGACAAAAAGGAGCAGATAAGTCTACATAGTCCAACATAGATTAAGCACGTGTATCGTTGGCTATTTGCATTTCATTCATCATGCATTTTTCATATATATTCTTTTTGTGTTGCACACCACTAACCTTTTTGTAGGTTAAGAGTCTAGCTTGATCCATGGATTCGCTAACAACCTAGGAAACGCAACAACCATAGGAAATTGGAGTAGTCTATTTAACTTCACTAGGGATGATGCAAGCTCGCCATTTCGGGGAGAAATTAAGTTAACTCCAAGGACACACCCTTTTTGCTTCGACAAAAGGGGAGAGAAGGTGTAAACGGAGAAAGTGAGTAATTACGGACACAAGGAGAAAAGGGAGAAAGGTGTAAACGGAGAAACGGACACAAGAATAAAGTAAGTAATTATGGACACAAGTAACTTTTTGCATTTTACTTTCTATCACGTTTACATATTTTGTCATCATCAAAAAGGGGGAGATTGTTAGTGTAAGCAGTCTCGTTGGGGAGATTGCTAGTGCAAGCAATCTCGTTTGTTTTGATTGATGACAAACATGTAACTTGATACATAGCGTAAAATGTACAAGTTACTTGTAATCATATCTTGTCTCAACATACATTCAACACCTCTCAAGTCCTCGTATGATACAACACAGGTTCGTACATGTTTGTTATGTAGCATTATGATCAAACCCTTAACAAACCATTTAGAATGTTTAAAATACGGTTAGGTAATTAAGTATTTTAAAAAGGCTAATCATTCTACTTAGAACCTCATTTTACATGTTACATGATCTCTAGGATACATGTTACATACATATACACATTACAAAGTTCACTAGGAATAACATATACAAGTTTACATGTTTATTTCTTAAAATGGAAACTTTATTAGTTAAATATTAGGATGACATCATGGCATGCATCATGAATGATATCTTAGGTAGATTGTGTAATATCTTGTTTAGATTTACAAGTTACAAAGTTGACATTTGTGGATCTTGGAAGATTTGGAAAGATACACAAAGATATCTTAGCTGTCATACCCACGGATCCAAACGTTAACAAGCACGGATCCCTTTTATGGGATCCGCCGGATCCGTGGGATGATTTTCTTGTTTTCCTATAATTAGTTACACATGGTTTTAGTTGTACACATGGTTCTAGTCTTACACTTAGTTTTAGTTTACACATGGTTTTAGTTTACACATGGTTTTAGTTTGCACATGGTTTTAGTTGTAGACATGGTTTTAGTTTTACTATAAATACTTGCCCATTGTTACCCATTGGTTTCATCCAACTAGAACATACATTCCCTCACTCATTACACACACTTAGATCAGTAGCAAACCATGTAGATTCATACATTAATCACCCATTACATAATGATCATAATGTTACTAACTTTCATTATGTTGTAAGCATACATTGTTAATGATCCTGTGAAGCAAGCTCAAGATCATGAGACATCATCCATAGCATACTTCATGATCCACCAAGAAGATCTTAGTTGCATACATGAAGATCCATCACAACAAGTTTAGGGAGCTTGTGATCTTCATACATTGAAGGCTTCCGATCAATGGAAGTTCATATAGAGTAGGCATTCATATCCATGATACACTTATGTCATGGATCATTGTTGTAACCATCATTGTTTAGATCAGTAGAGTGAGGTTAGTATTTTAGTCCTTAAAATACAAAGAGTGACGGGAGTGGTTGTACCCTTGTAAAGAACTCGACATCTAGCTTAGTGTCGGTAAAGTAATTAGGCGACGTCAGGTTGGTTCTACCTTGTGAAAGAACCCGGTGTTTAGCTTAGTACCGGAAAAGGAAGTAAGCGACGTGTAAAGGTTTTCTCCGCCTAAGAAAGGGAGCTTGTTGATCTAGTGAAGTAACTCTCGAGTTGGGTACTCGGGGAGTGGAGTAGGGCGGAGAGGAGCTCCGTGACCGAACCACTATAAATCATCGTGTTCGGTTTGCGCTTTCTTTTACTTATCTCTTTACTTTTATATTTGCATTATGTGATTGCTTGTGTTGTGATTATGTGATAATACTTGTGTGACAACTTGGTAGACATAAACTACAACAGACAGTGTTCATATTAGAACTAGCCAAAGTGGAAATTTGATACAACAAGTTTTAAGTTTTAAAACGGTAAACGTATTCACCCCCCCTCTACGTTTTCACATATTTTATTTTACTGCACATATTTTTAATCCAACCTCATTTTGCTTAAAAATACATGCATATAAACCACGTTTCGATTCGGTTAACCGCTCTGAAATCGAAACGCGATAAGATGCTTTATCCGATTTCTGGTTTTTTCTGGATTCGATTTCTTAATTATCTTTTTTGCGGTTTCGGATTGAGCGGGTCGGCTCGGTTTGTCGGTTTTTCAGATTTTTTTAACACACGTATCCATAAAACTTAGCTTTATATAAATCAAATAGTTATTTGTACGACGAAAAAATATTGCACACTAAAATATTTATTATCACAATTATATAATGAAAAACATTGCCATTAGTTAAAGATTTGAAATATGTCACATCAAATATTTGATATCCGTAAATTTATTGTAAAAAAAAATATAATAAGCTAAAATACATGATTTATCAAAAAAATTTATTTAAAAGTAACCGCCGTGCAACGCGCGAATACCTTAATATCTCACTTAAAGCATCGTACGTGACATAGGATGTATAACTTTTATGATTCAGTAAATTTATATTGATTAAAACATTATAAAACAATTTCAAGTTGATATACAGGTCAAAAGATTAAAAACGCAATCAAATCTACGGGTTGTTCGTCAAGATCGCACTCCAATATCTAATTGTCGTTTCTGAGATACTGAGTATATTTTTCTTACTCGTTGAATAAAATTTTTGGTTGATTGCAACATTTTCTTTCTTAATAATCCATGCAACATAAGTTAGACCAAAAGTGCGAACGATATAACATATACATCTGCAATTCATTAAATTGAAAACATATGAGAATTTCTTAAGTAGCTTGTACCAATTATCTATGTTAGATTAAAAATCTTGTTGTCCCTTTACAGTGATATAACTCCCCATGTAAGTTGGTGTTTGGTAAAAGGTTTTTCCGGTAAATATATTACTTTCAAAAAACATTAAAATACATAGTATGAGGGTGAATTCCACAACTCAGCTCATTACAGGCAAAACAAACGCACATATTGTGCTTCAAACAAACACTATCATAAGAGAGACAAATCTATCTTATAAATCTACCAAAATAAAATGCCAATGACAAAGGTAAAACTACTTCCTAGCTCTATCGCGGATACGGATATCTCACGCGTCATAGAAAGCAAGTTATTCTTCATTTAAATCAATAACATCATATTCGAAATCATCATAACCACCATAATTTTCATACTCCCGGAGACTTGCATCATTAGTTCTTCCACCAACACGATTCAGGTTAGCCATATATCGAGCCATATCATCATCAATATCCTCGACTTCATCACTATCCGAATCTTCCCTTTGCATTTCCATAGTAGTACTAGGTCAACATACCTATGTCACATTAGCCTCATTTTGCATAGGAAACGGCTTCTTATCATCACCCAATAGCACAAGCTTCCCATCAAGTATTTGACTTTCTAGATTATTAATCTTTTCAACTAGAAATGTAGTGCAAGCTATCATCCCTGTGGTTTACCGGGTTTAACGAAAATGGTCCTTAAATTTTTATTTTCCCAGATCCAGTCCCTGTGGTTTTGATCTGTAACGGGTTTTGGTCTCTTGACCAAAATTTTCGTCAGTTGACCATTAATTATTGTGAAGTGGCTAATATGTGGGGGGGGGGGGGTAGTATAGTCATTATCTAAATGCCTAATAGTTGTATATAGTATATTTTCATTCCTGTTTCGATACACACATAAAACACACTCACAACCACACACTGATGCAACAATGGTGAGATGCAACCACTGTGGAGCATAAGTTATCATCAAAACTTCATGGACACCATATAACCCAGGTAGATGATTTTATTGTTCTAGTAAAAGAGTAAGTCTTCAATTTCGTATTTTTAAAAAAAAACCCCAATTTGGCCTAATTTAACCTAATTAATTTTTCTCAATTTTAATAGGTATCAAATTGTGGGATAATAGATTGGTATGATCCTCCTATGTGTGATAGGGTTGTGCAAATCATTCATATTTTATTAAATTCAATGAATTGCCTACAAGGAGAACTACATGAAAAATCTGTTGAAGCTAAAAGAATGAAGAAGTTGGTGTTTATCAGTTGGTTGTTTTTTTTTTCCTTTATTTAGTTTTAAAGTGATATGGTTCATGTATTGAATCAGTAGGTAATGAATGTAAGAAGGTTGTATTTTGGTAAAGGAAGAATGGTGTAGTTTAGCAAGACAGTGTAGTAGTTTTTTCAAGTTGTATTTTGGGGTTAAGATGAATGAAAAATAACATTTTCGACTTGAAAAACAACTGTTACTACATTACAAAATACTGCATACATAGATGCATACTTGATTACATAGAAGGAGAATACATAGATGCATAGTTTGATTACATAGTATTTGTTACAGTACCATCAAAAGGTAAACACATACATAGCTAGGCCATGCTCCTTTTCCCTTTCCCTTCTTTCCCTTCTTTGCTTGGATTTCTGCCTAAGTGTCCTGATTTGCTAGGCCTAGCACTTGAACCCTTTTTCCTGGGTTTGACTGAGTGTGAACAGGAGCAGGATTGTTTAAGATTGTGGCTTTTTTTGAGACAGCTTCTTCTTCAGAACTTGAATGATAGCTAGACACCCAGCTATCATTAAAGGAGCTGAAATCAGAGCTTGACTCAACAACCATTCCCCTAGCCATTTTCTTACCAAAGCTTGTACCAGTAGTGTAGGGTAAATTCCAATCAGGTTTAGGAGACATGAGTTGAGATGAATCAGTTGATATTTCAATCACATCTGGCTTGGAAGTCATTATTGAGAAGTTTGGATTAGGTTTAGTGTTTGACAGATGTTTATGGTGTAATGTTGTGTGTATGTATGTTAATTTAAAGTAACAGGCATCACATAAGTCAATGTAAAAGTAAATGCTATTAAACCCTTGGTTGGTATGTGCAGTTATGTATCTGCATTTTTGGTATAAGCAACACTATGACTTTGACTTTGACTTCTAAAGTGTTATGAATTGTAATTTGCTAATTCCAAACAAAAGACCAAAAGACCATAACACCATAAGACCATAACCATTCATAAATACATTACAAGTGAATCTATACATATTATCTTAACATCAAGTCTGAGTTAACATGAAATGGCCATAACAGAATAGGCCAAACTACCAAAACACAAACATAACATTAAGTCTGATTAAACCTAAGTAGTAAAGACAAACATCCATATTTTCAATTGAGTCTACTTGCAGAGGTCTTTGTCATCTTTATTGGTGATGCTTGTAGGAGTAAAGGGAGTGGTCTCACCCTTGTAGACTGTGATTGCTGTGAACCAACACCATCATTTTGTGCAATTTGTTGTGATGATTGTGAACCCATACCAGTCTTTGAACCACTAACAGTCTTTGAACCACCACTAGCTTTCTTTGAACCACCACTAGCTTTCTTAAGAAATTATGACTTATAACAAATAAAATGATTAAGAACTGAGTAGTTTAGCTTACCGTTAATCATCCTACTTCTTTAACAATAATCTCGAACATCCTAGCAGCATGAGGGGTAAGAGGGCCATCAGTCTTGCTTATTGATGAAGCGAAAAGTGTACCGCTTTTAGGGGGTCATTTAAGCCCTAAATCGTATTTATTTGATCAAATATTGCCCTAAATCATTCCTTTTGTCATTTTAGGTACTTTGGAGAAGAAATCTGGAAAAGGAAGCATTTTGGACGTTTTTGGAGCATAAAAGTGAAGAAAACGGCAAAGTCTCAAAATTACGCTGGAAAGTACCTTTGACGGCGTCAGGGATTGGTCCAGACGGCGTCATGGCTTGGCAAAAGTGGTGGATGTGAAAATTACTCATGATAAGCCAGAGAATTTTGCATGAAAAATCTGACGGCGTCACCCTTTAATGTGATCAAGGTCGTCACGGCTTAAGCTAAAGAGGGACGGCGTCAAGCACTAATTTGACGGCGTCAAGCCTTGATAAGCCAGAGCGGATTTTGGAGGTCTAAAGAGGGACGGCGTAAGGAAGGCCATCCGGGAACCCTAAAAGCGGCGAGGTGACGGCGTCAGGATCTACAACGTGACGCCGTCAGCCCTTAATCTCTATATATAGTTTTGCAATTTTTTGTCATTAGTGTGGAACTTTGTGTGTAACCTTTTGGGAGGAAACCCTAAGACGATTTTAGCAGCTTTTTCAAGGCTTTTTGCCTTGAGATATTCCATGTTACATTGAAGATAAGTTATCAATTAATCATTCAATATGTCTATGTGTTGTTTGATTCTATCTTGTTCTTGTCTTTTGTTTAACATGCTAGGCTAGATTTATCTTGTGTTTGCTTAGATCTAATGAAACCTAGCTATTGATTATTGGTTATTAGTGTGTTATTAGTTGTATTGGATGATTGTTTATCTATGTTAGGCTTAAGAAAACTGGCTAACTTCCTATTCGGTAACTTGCTTGAACGTCTTAAGAAACATGAACCAATGCGTACTAAGGTTTTTATGGTTGTATTTAATGCATGAGCGAATTCTAGTGATCCCATGTTTGGAGCTTCTTAGCCGGCTCGACATAGGAGTGAAGTAGGAGCTTATAGAGTTGGGGAAGTACGTACGCCACCCCACGATTGGTATTAAGGAATACACCCGTCATCCACGCGATTAATACACACTAATCAACAGGTAAAAGATAGTTAGGGAGTAAGGAAATCTAAGTAAACACATTTCTCTCCACATAAGTTTTACCACCTTTTCATTTTCAGTTATTTTATTTTATTTGCATTCGTAGTTATTTGGGTTAGTTGATTAGCAACTAATTCCGCCCACTCTTTCAAACCCGAGATTTTACTTGCTTTCATAAAATTATAAAAACATAAAAAAGAATCTTCTCTCACCCCTAGACCTATTAGAGTAGTTTTTCATACCTAACGAACACTATTCCCTGTGGAGAACGATCAATCCCCCGTACTTACCACTACACTATACTACATCGGTCAGGTACACTGCCTGGTGGGGTTGTAGGCCTCTTGAGATCCCTCGAGAGGTAAAACCTGTTGTAAGGTTGCAAAACCACGCATCAAGTTTTTGGCGCCGCTGCCGGGGAATAGTTATTGTTTAGGTTGAATTTTTATTTTATAGGTCTACTCACTAGATTCCTTTCTAGTGAGATTTTTATTTTCTTTTTCTAGGTTTTCTTTAGTCTATCTTATTTCTTTGTATTTTTGTTTGTGACACCTTCCACCTGCCTCATGAGTAATAGTGATCGCTTGATCCCTGTTATTCGTATTTTCCGCCGTGCAAATTTCCAACTACCCGTTCCCGCCCCCATCATAGAAAACAACAACCTTTCACCCGACCACCACTTTGTTAACGATTCTGAGATGGAGGAGTCTGACCATGAGAATGACTATGTTAGTCCGTTTTACTACTCAGACTCCGATGAGGATGCCGGTAATGGGGAAGTAGTTAACGAGGAATGGGGAAAAGAGGAAATTGATCCCTTTAAGTATGTTGACCCTAGGACTAAGATCGAAAAGGATAGCCTCTTTAACATGCAATTTCCATGTAAGATTGGTTATCATGATTTTTATGCCTATCTTAACTCATCTTTGCCTATGAACATTATCTCTCGCGCTAATTATAATAAAATCATGGTAGATGAGCTAGAATATCAAGGAGATAACATTGTTGCTAGGATTAAGCCACTACACGTATTCGTTGGAAGTTTTGTGTATTTGGTGGATTTTATGGTTATGGAGAACTTAGGAGAATTCATTGATAACAAATTAACCCAAGTCATTTTTGGAGAACCCTTCAAAAGATTGACCAACCTTGACGAAAAACTTGTGGACGGGTTAATTACATTCTCGGATGGGGATGAAGATTTTGTTTACCAAATGCCCCGATCACATCCTAGGTTTAAGAACTACTCCATTGAATCTTGCAATAGACTTGTGCCTCTTGATTTGTTAAGTGAGAATGATAAGAGGAAGGGGCTCAAATATCCACATGAGAAAAACAAGAGATACTATCATGGATGTTTGGAGCTGAATGATGAATACAAGAAAGATGAGGCAACAATTAGATGGCTCACACTCGGATACGTGAGCATAAGCGACACTAGATAGAGAGACTTTGAGTCTAGCTACAAGACTCGTTAATAAAGAAAAGCGCTTCTTGGGAGGCAACCCAAGCTTTATTTACTTTGTGTGTTTATTTAATTGTTTGTTTGATTTTATTTGTTTCCGTATGTATGATTTAATTTTATTATTATTAATTCATGTTCAAAACTAAATTGTGAAAATGCTTTATTTTGTTTTTAACTTCGTCTTAACTACATATAAAGGTATTTTGCAAAAGTTAAGTGTAAGGGAAATCCAAATCGGTTTATTAGAACACAAATGAACATGAATCATAATAATAATAAATTAACATACATATTCGTATTTGTTTGAGTCAAATGCTTGTATCGATGTCATAATGATATTTTGCAGGAATTCCAGGAAGTAAGGTGTAGGTTTTTCCAAAAATTTTCCGGAAACGTAACATGAGAATTCTGTCAGATCATTTCTGACGGCGTCAGGCTTTACAACCTGACGGCGTCAGGTTTAATTTTCTGAAAATTTTTGAAAGTTTTGTTTTCATAAAAAGTTTTATTAAATCTCTAACTTATAATCTCCAGGAATCTGCAAAATTATCATTCCACAAGCATTATATCCTTATACATAGAGTTTATCCCGCCGATGTTATGCAGGTTTTCGTGTTTGTTTTCTCAGGTTTAGCAGGTTATTTTGGACAAGGAAATGTTTGTTGGATCAAGCTTATGGCAATGCATTAGTCATGGAGCTTCAACATTACTTTGGAAGAAGATCTAACCATGTTACCACATTATCCACCGAGCGAATCAGGGGAGTATTTGATTTCATTCTTTTACTTTTTTCTTTTACATCTTGTTATTTGAACATTGGGGACAATGTTCATCTTAAGTGTAAGGGGGGTAAAGTACGATTAGAAAATGCTTTCACGCTTGATTTTTGTTTATTTAATAGTAGATGTGTAATAAAACTGAGATAAATACCTGTTAGGGCAATTTTAGTGCCAAATTTAAAATTTTTTACAACATTTAGGAGTGAAACTTTGATCTTAATGAGCGTCTCACGGATAGGAGTTATATGACTAGCACAAAAACCGTACCACTAAAAAAATTTTCCACCCCAAATATGTGAGGTTCGCCCCTAGAATTGGTAGGAAAAGCATTTATGCTATGATGTGTGTACCGGTAGCACTTAGATTCTAGAACTTGCGTTAGGACCATTCCGAGGCCACAAGTGAGACTACATTCGTGTAGTTAGATTTACTACATGATAAGAGGCATTAGGATTAACCCATTGTTTTACACCTGTGTTTTTGTTATAATTACATTGGCTACTTTGGTTAAGTAATTCTCCCACACCCTTTGCGTTGTACTCATTTTTAGTACACGATACCCCTAGTACACCCCTCAGAGCCTATCTTTTCGTTTCGACCTTTAAGCATTTTACTTAAAGGAAGAATTTGTTACACCCCACTAAAATGTACACCCAAATCGCCTTAGCCTACCTTGTATGCACTCATTTTTAGTGCATTATTGTGACAACATTTGTTTAAACCCCAAGTTAATTATCTAATTGATTACATGGTTGCTAAGTCGAGTCATATCCTTGTACATATTGTTTTGGGACGATTGGGACTCATGGGTAAAGTACTAGTGTAATGGAGTAATGGGGAAGAACATCATTTATTACCCCCATATGTGCTAAATATTTTAAAAAGTACTCCAAGTTTTTCAATTATCTTAATTCGAGTCATTAGAATAGTTATTTGTAAAGTTATGTAAAAGTTCAAGTGTAAGGGGAATGCAACGCCCCTATGATGTATTATTTTGGATGGTAGGGCAAGAGTGTATGCAAAAAAAAAAAAAAAAAAAAAAAAAAAAAAAAAAAAAAAAAAAAAAAAAAAAAAAACATACGGACTACCATCCCGTTTTATTTTATGTTTTTGTTATTTTGTTTTTAGCTTAAGATTGAGTCGAGTCTTGGCTTAGCAACATTGTATAGTACATGTAATTAATCAAGATCTTTAACTCGCCACCAGTAAAATATCCTTTATCCAACAAAACCGTGTTTATCATATCCCTACACCTAACGTTATAACCCATTTAAAAGCCCTCTTTGATAGTTTATCTTAGGTGCTTACGCCTAGTGGAGGAGGTTTTTGATCCTTTCCCAAGCCTATGGTAATCTATTTGCTATGACAGGTAGTGAGAGATATTATCCGTTTTCATTTATGAGATTTATGTTGATGACACTTGAGAGATGTGAGTATCTAAACACTACTTGTGAGGTGCTAGTATGTAATCTCCGTGCTTATTATGATTAAAGTGGAACGACTATTTGTTGTAATTACTTTTATATTAGCATTAAATGACCCCTAACTTGTATTTTGATTAGAATAAAAGCGTATTTGCTTGAGGACAAGCAAATCTCAAGTGTAAGGGTATTTGATGAAGCGAAAAGTGTACCGCTTTTAGGGGGTCATTTAAGCCCTAAATCGTATTTATTTGATCAAATATTGCCCTAAATCGTTCCTTTTGTCATTTTAGGTACTTTAGAGAAGAAATCTGGAAAAGGAAGCATTTTGGACGTTTTTGGAGCATAAAAGTGAAGAAAATGGCAAAGTCTCAAAATTACGCTGGAAAGTACCTTTGACGGCGTTAGGGATTGGTCCAGACGGCGTCATGGCTTGGCAAAAGTGGTGGATGTGAAAATTACTCATGATAAGCCAGAGAATTTTGCATGAAAAATCTGACGGCGTCACCCTTTAATGTGATCAAGGTCGTCACGGCTTAAGCTAAAGAGGGACGGCGTCAAGCACTAATCTAACGGCGTCAAGCCTTGATAAGCCAGAGCGGATTTTGGAGGTCTAAAGAGGGACGGCGTCAGGAAGGCCATCCGGGAACCCTAAAAGCGGCGAGGTGACGGCGTCAGGATCTACAACGTGACGCCGTCAGCCCTTAATCTCTATATATAGTTTTGCAATTTTTTGTCATTAGTGTGGAACTTTGTGTGTAACCTTTTGGGAGAAAACCCTAAGACGATTTTAGCAGCTATTTCAAGGCTTTTTGCCTTGAGATCTTCCATGTTACATTGAAGATAAGTTATCAATTAATCATTCAATATGTCTATGTGTTATTTGATTCTATCTTGTTCTTGTCTTTTGTTTAACATGCTAGGCTAGATTTATCTTGTGTTTGCTTAGATCTAATGAAACCTAGCTATTGATTATTGGTTATTAGTGTGTTATTAGTTGTATTGGATGATTGTTTATCTATGTTAGGCTTAAGAAAACTGGCTAACTTCCTATTCGGTAACTTGCTTGAACGTCTTAAGAAACATGAACCAATGCGTACTAAGGTTTTTATGGTTGTATTTAATGCATGAGCGAATTCTAGTGATCCCATGTTAGGAGCTTCTTAGCCGGCTCGACATAGGAGTGAAGTAGGAGCTTATAGAGTTGGGGAAGTACGTACGCCACCCCACGATTGGTATTAAGGAATACACCCGTCATCCACGCGATTAATACACACTAATCAACCGGTAAAAGATAGTTAGGGAGTAAGGAAATTTAAGTAAACACATTTCTCTCCACATAAGTTTTACCACCTTTTCATTTTCAGTTATTTTATTTTATTTGCATTCGTAGTTATTTGGGTTAGTTGATTAGCAACTAATTCCGCCCACTCTTTCAAACCCGAGATTTTACTTGCTTTCATAAAATTATAAAAACATAAAAAAGAATCTTCTCTCACCCCTAGACCTATTAGAGTAGTTTTTCATACCTAACGAACACTATTCCCTGTGGAGAACGATCAATCCCCCGTACTTACCACTACACTATACTACATCGGTCAGGTACACTGCCTGGTGGGGTTGTAAGCCTCTTGAGATCCCTCGAGAGGTAAAACCTGTTGTAAGGTTGCAAAACCAAGCATCACTTATTACCTTCTGAACATTTACTATCCTTTCATAAGGTATTCTCTTATGAATTCCAAACAGGTGATGATTGGCTTGTCCCTTCCATCTACCAGTTGCCTGTTCAAAACTTCACACATGTTGTTCAAAAGGACATCACACTTTGCCCTGCCTGCAATTTCATGAATCAATATGTTAGACTGTTCGAAAAGGACATCACACATGTTATACATATTCCCTCTCCATGACAGCTTCATGTTGTCATAAGTATGCTTTAGGCAGTACCTATGTTCAGCACTTGGAAAAGTCTCTGCAATTGCTGGTATGACTCCCTAATATAAAACAAGAATCATGTTGAGATAATAATAAAACTGAAAATAATATATAACAACTTTGTTATGAAATAATAAACAAGGTAATTAGAAATCATACCTTTTGCCTATCAGTTATGAAAGTAAAGTTTGAGTTACTGAAGAGATTTAGATCATCACCAAGCCAATCAAGAAACCATTTCCAAGACTCTTTTGTTTCAGCCTCCACAATTGCATAAGCCAGTGGGTAAATTCTATTGTTAGGATCTACCCCTTACTGTTGTCAAAACTTGACCAGGGAAAGGACCAGACAAAAAACAACCATCCAACCCCAACAAATCTCTCTTTCCTTTCTTAAAACCCTCTTTTAAAGCACTTAAACAAATATAAATCCTCTTGAACTTCCTTTTAAGAATTCTTATGGGGTCATCTGGCCTTTCTAAATCAATCCTAAGAGTTGTATTGGGATTCATTTTTTGTAATTCCATATAGTAATCTCTCAGCTATGCATACTGTTTTGTATAATCACCAATCACTCTTTCTTTAGCCATCTACTTAGCTCTATGTACTTTCTGCATTGAAATCCCAACTTCAAGTTGTTTCTGCAACTAGTCTTTAAGAGCATTCAATGGAATTTTTGGATTTGGTTTAATGGTTTCCTCTAATTCTCTTGACAAGAATGTTGCTGTGCATTTCTTAACAGTTCTTGATTGTAAACATTTGTGAACATCCACAAATGTTTTCACTTGCCATGTATCCTCATTTGGTAACTTTGAGCAATGCAAATGCCAAGGGCATTTAGGTTCACTATCTTTAATAGACACACCTTTTGACCTAATTTTAGATTCACTACCTGTGTTGGACTTATTGGGCTTACTCTTTACTTTTGGCCCATTAGTTAGCCCACTATGAACCACAAGTTCCTTATTAGAATAAAAAATTGGTATCTTTCCTCTACAAACTGCCCTCACCCTAAGCTTGTCATTCTTTTTTAACCACAACTCTCTTCTTTGTTCAACTGCTACCCTTGTCACCATCTCTTTTATGAGTTGACTATTACCAAATTGCTGACCAATAAAGAAATTTTCTTTCCATATTGTACCCTCACTACCAGCATGAACCTTATTCATCCTAGCCACCTTCCTTAATGCTTTTCTCCTCTCACCTTCATCATCTGAATTACTCCCACTAACAAAATCCTCATAATCAACTTCCTCATCATCAACCACCTCAGTCACTTCTTCTACAGTCTCTGCACATCCAACCCATTCTATATTTTTATCTATGTTACTCCTAAATTCAGCCATATCAACCTCTACATTATCCATCATCTGGTTTTCATCAACTATGAACTCACTATCATCACTGTCTAATTCATTGTCACTATCTAAACCATGTTCACTATCTGAACCATGTTCATTCCTACTTGACTGGCCTACATTCTTATTCAACCTTCCAACCTTCTTTAAAACATCATCAACTACATCAGTATCCACATTTTCTAGTACATTATCAGTATTATCAGGATTCTTAGAAACAGAGTGATCAACATATAAATCAATAAACTTATACTTAGCTACGTACTTCAACAATTCCAGCACATCTTTATCAGTTTCTAATTTTTTTAGACCATTATCTAAATTAGAGTTAGGTACCTTATAATAAAAGTCCATATATACATTTTCATACCCTAACTCTTTCATCATAGTGGCAACCTCATGAACAGAGAACTTATCTGAATTAATTAAGTCTATCCAGTTTACCTTCCCACCTTTGTAACGTATATTAGGATGAATGGTGAATGCACCTCCATGGTTAACCTTTAGACAAAAAATGGTTGGAAACTCACCTGATCATACAAAATACGATTTACATTAGAAACTCTACAAAACAAAATAAACTAAAAGGAAGAGTTTGGTGGTAACAATGGTACTTACGATAATCATGATACAGATTAGGTGTTGAACCCTTTTACGCACCCTCCATTCACACAACATTGTTGATTTGATGCTGAACCCCTTTTACCATGTTTACAGAGAAATTTTGGTGGGTGGGTGGGTGGGTGAATTACCTTAGGGATGAAATGTGATATACTAAGGTTAGATAAAGACGGGATTATGGCGCCAAACGTGAAATACCATTAATACACCCCATATATTACTTTAGTGAAGGGATTTAACGGTCAACTGACGAAAATCTTGGTCAAGGGACCAAACCCGTTACAGGTCAAAATCACAGGGATTGGATCCAGGAAAATAAAAGTGTAGGGACCATTTTTGTTAAACCCGGTAAACCACAGGGACAATTTATGACATTTACTCTATTTTAAAAATTAAATATATTATATCTATAAGTTTTTCTATAAAAATAATTGTAATGTTATCCATTTGAGAGAAAACATGTGGCCGTTTGTGCCTATTTAACTTTTAAATGGGCAATATATGCTCATTTCAAAAAATAAAAAAAGAGCTAAATGTGCCCAAATGTTTTAAAAATTTGCCCAAATTAGCACATTTTTTTTATTTTGGTCACAAATTGCCATCTCTCGACACCCATTATTAATTAAATTGGTGTATCCATTTTTTTAAAAATATATCTATTTCTTATCTCTTTCGATTCTATAATGGGATGTGATTTGTACATCATTTTTTTGCCATCCACTACTAAATTAAATTAGTGATGCACAAAGTACAACAATGTTATGCATGATTTAATGGTAAATGAAAAAAAATTGGTGTAAAAATCACCTCTCTTCTATAATCTATTATTGTAGAACTAGAAAGAGCCTTTATTCTCCTACGGTGTACATGCAATTTATCGGACTAGCCTTAAAGGGTCCATTTTTGACTATCTATACTACATCTATAATATAAAGCAGTGTTGCAAAAATTGGCATAGCCGGCCAATTAATTGGCAATTAATCATTAATCGTCCTTCTACCTTTTTTATTTTTGAAAATCGGGGGAAAAATCGGCCAGGTCAAATTCGGCCACTAATCGGTCAAAAATCGGCCTGATCGATCAAAAAACAGACTAATCGGTCAAAAATCGGACTAATCGGCCAAATCGTATTAATCGGTCAACTTTTAAAAAAAATATTAATTTAGGCATTCTACTTAATTTGAGGATCGTTTATTTCACTTATTGTTACATCCCGTGCCCGATTAGACCAAAAATTAAAACTTTTTGCGCGAAAACGCTTGACATATACGGACATCCTGTTACTCTTTCGACCATTTATAAAAATCCATAAACATCTGGACCTTAAAACTATTTTTAAATGAAACTAGACTCAATTACCTTTAAAACAACGGGTGGCGCGACCCGTAACGACTTACGGTTCAAAAGTTATGAATTTTCAAAGATTGCCGAAAACCTGCTAGACGCCTTCCATCCGATCGGATGGAAGTTTCTGTCCACCCAACTGCCTTTCAAAATCCCCGCTTGAAAGTCCGACCTCCTGAGCTCGATAACTAACCGAACTTTTCAGATTTACTTAGTATATCAATGGGCTTATTTTCATATAAAAACATTCACCGTTTGACCCTCGAAATAGTACTTTACAAGACGACGGGTTTTACACTAAAACCTATTTTGACCCATTTCATGACATATGACCCTTACGACTTCCCCAACACATCAAACTTACCCAAAACCATTAACATAACATATTAAATCTATTTCATAACCCAATGACCTGTTCACAACCCAAAATTGGTTAAAACACTCTTATGTCAAACACCCCTTTAATTTTGACTATAACACACTAAACACACTTTGACACACCATTTGACCACCCAATCATTACAACGACCTTGACACACATTATACAACTCATAAGAAGACTCTCGGGGGTACAACCTTGACTCGAGCTCGGTATTCTACCTAGCTCCTAATGCTTACTATCTTCCAACCGCTTCCAAATCCTTAAGCTATAATCCAAGCCTTACTCCTTATTCCAAGCCATAGTATCAACATACGAACCTACAAAACGTTGAAACACTAAAACGTAAGCTTTCGCTTAGTAAGTAACTAGATTAACATTTGATTAACACGTTAACCCACATATATGCATTACAACACTTAACCACTTAACACATAAGGTCATATTCACATTAACACATAAACATCACAAAACATACCTTAACCATTCCTTAATCATGCTCCAACATTTGAGACGACTAACTAAGCATGTCTCCTATCAATTCCATACTCACTAATCCAAGACTATCAATTATAATGTTCATACACATAATCACATAATATGCAAACAACCGTATTAAACACATATTAACCGCGTTACTTACCTTAGCTTCCAAAGCTAAACTACAATCATAATACCACCATCATCATCATGTTCATCATCATCACCATCATCATCAACATCATCACCATCATCATCCTAGTTTAACATCATCATAAACACTTAAAACACATAACATAATAACTATAACAATGGTTTATACAACTATCAACTTACTTCTAACCATCTCTAATCATCATATAATCATGTATTGATTACATGATCATCAATCCCATCATTTACTAATTTAATCCCATTATCAACACATCACATAATCATCATTACCACTTAATTATACTTAAAACACCATTTACCCATTTTCCTCAAATTGGGTACATAAACCCTAACTCTTGAATTAACCAATTAAACACTAATTAGAGGTTACTTACTTGCAAGGATCATGGCTAAGCATCTTACTCTTGGATTGGAACATATAAACATCATCTCCACTTCATCCTCAAGCTCCATCTCCATCTCTTTTTCTCTTCTAAACACCGGACCTCAACACACCCTAAAATAATTATAGAAATGTCTAGAATCTCCTAGTTTATACTAGTTAGATTGCATCTTTGGCTAAATGACCTAACAAGTCCCTTAAGTCCTATTTTTCCTACTTTGGCCACAACCAACTTATAACACATTTAGTCCTTGGCAACTTAGGTCCTTGAAATCTATTTTCTTTATAAATGTGACACAACATATCCATATAGCACTATTATACATACTTTTACTATCGGGTTTGACCGCTACACAACTTCTGTTGACTAACCAATCACATTAAGCCTTATTCAACTCATCTAGAGTGGGGTCTAGTTGTATACTGGAAACGGGTCTAACACTTATAACACACAATGGACCTTATAATCAGAATTGAAGCTTTTTATTGAGGTTTAGGAACATAGTAGGCTTTGAATCAATTAAGATCTTTAGTTTGGTCTCAAGAAATAACCAAAATTTGCAAGAAATGCCAATCCGATTAATCACCGATTAATCTCGCCTTGACCGATTAATCGCTACAAGGTGGTCGACCGCCCGACTACCGCCTCGCGATTTTTGAAATATTGCTATAAAGGAAAAAACAAACATCTTGAAAGTGAAAAACTGAAAAGTATTGAAGGAAACTTAGATAATTAAAGTAACCATTGAAAGCTGGAAGATAATTAAAGTAACTATTGAAGGCTAGAATGCAAGGCTGGAAACTATTGAAACTTAGACATAGTGAAGAAAACTTGAAAACTGAAACTTAGACATATTGAAGGAAACTGAAAACTGAAAACTTGCGTCTAGAATTAAAATGCAAGGCTGAAAACACGATTTGATGGATACGAAAAATATTGAAAGTCTGACTTCTTGCAAGTCAGGAAAATTCAAATTTTCCATTGCCTATATAAACAACCCCAATGTGTTTATTCATTTCATATTTCATAAAATTGAAACTTATAACCCATATTATTTTCATTTAGCTTAAATCGTGCTTAATCCTTAAATTCTTAAACTTTTATTATTTTTCGTTTATAACTTATAAACTTCTTTTTATCAATACAACTATCTGCCGCTAAAAAATCATATTGCTATGCACGGTTATTCGTGTAGTATAAAAAAAGGAATGACTCTCTCTTTTAATTCTAAGTTTTACAACTTTAAAAGCTTAAGGTAGAACACTTTACAACACAAAAACACACTCTTTCTTAGTTTTAAGTGAGCAATTAATGTGGTTCAGATTTTTAAAATTAATACAATACTAATGCAAAAGGTACAATTAACTTTGCACAATTACATTCATAAATTAACTAGTCAATAAATACAACTAATACAGTTATTAAAACACTCTTTACATAAAAAATACAAATTATCAAGCATATTGTACCACCAACTTAAATAAAATTACTGCATTAAATGTAACTAATACAAAAAATAAACCATATTATATAAATTATTCAAATACAAAAACAACAATTTAAGAAATACATGTAATAAGGCTAAAATTACAAAATATATTTGTATATATTTTATTTTACTGCACATATTTTTAATCCACCCTCATTTTGCTTAAAAATACATGCATATAAACCACGTTTCGATTCGAAACGCGATAAAACAGTTTATTAGATTTTTGGTTTTTTTTATTCGATTTCTTAGTTATTTTCTTTCCGGTTTCGGATTGAGCGGGTCGGCTTGGTTTGTCGGTTTCACATATATTTTTAACACCCGTATCCATAAAACTTAGCTTTATATGAATCAAATAGTTATTTGAACGACTAAAAAATATTGCTCACTAAAATATTTATTATCACAATTGTATAATGAAAAACATTGCCATTAGTTAAAAATTTAAAATATGTCACATGAAATTTTAGATATCTGTAAATTTATTGTAAAAAAAAACATAATAAAGTAACATACATGATTTTTCGAAATTTTTTATTTAAATGTAACCGCCGCCGCAACACGCGAATAACTTGATATCTCACTTAAAGCATCATACGTGACATAGGATGTATAACTTTTATGATTCAGTAAATTTATATTGATTAAAACATTACAAAACAATTTCAAGTTGATATACAGGTCAAAAGATACAATTAAAAACGCAATCAAATCTACGGGTTGTTCGTCAAGATCGCACTCCAATATCTAATTGTCGTTTCTGAGATATATTTATTCTTACACGTTGAATAAAAATTTTGGTTGATTGCAACATTTTCTTTCTTAATAATCCATGCAACATAAGTTAGACCAAAAGTGCGAACGATATAACATATACATCTCCAATTCATTAAATTGAAAACATATGTGAATTTCTTAAGTAGCTTGTACCAATTATCTATGTTGGATTAAAAATCTTGTTGTCCCTTTGCAGATATAACTCCCCATGTAAGTTGGTGTTTGGTAAAGGGTTTTTCCGATAATTATATTACTTCCAAAAAACATTAAAAAACATAGTATGAGGGTGAATTTCACATCTCAGCCAATTACAGGCAAATCAAACGCCCCTATTGTGCTTCAAACAAACACTATCATAAGAGAGACAAATATGTATCTACCAAAATAAAATGCCAATGACAAAGCTAAAACTACTTCCTAGCTCTACCGCGGATACGGATGTCTCACGCGTCATAGAAAGCAAGTTGTTCTTCATTTAAATCATTAACATCATATTCGAAATCATCATAACCATCATAATTTTCATACTCCCGGAGACTTGCATCATTAGTTCTTCCACCAACACGATTCAGGTTAGGCATATATCGAGCCATATATCGAGCCATATCATCATCAATATCCTCGACTTCATCACTATCCGAATCTTCCCTTTGCATTTCCATAGTAGTACTAGGTCAACATACCGATGTCACATTAGCCTCATTTTGCATAGGAAACGGCTTTCCATCATCACCCAATAGCACAAGCTTCCCATCAAGTATTTGACTTTCTAGATTATTAATCTTTTCAACTAGAAATGTAGTGCTTGGACTGCCAAATGAATCAATAGGTGCAGTCGCATGTTTATCCTTGTTCCCATTACCTTCCAATTGGCTCTTTTCTTGCGAACTAGAGGATTTACGACCCTCTCCTTCCTCCTCATCAACTCAAACATCAAACGGGTTCGATGTGGAAGGAACCGTATTATCATTTTTATCATTAGTTTCCTTTGGTTTCCTTGGTGCCTTAGGTTTATAACCGAATTGTGACTTTGAACCAATCTAAACCCCACGAACAACTTGCCTTGGCGATTTCATGTTCTTAATAGCATCCATAGCAAGTTTCTTAGGACACTCATTAAGAACGTGACCAAATACTTTGCAATTTGAGCATCGTGCAGTGGAGGTGTCCACTCGTACTGAATACGAACATTGTGCATAGTGTAACCCTCACCCTCGAATTTTGGAACCGCCACCATGAGGGAATGTTTAAACGCCACATCGGCTCTTACCTCAATCATGGTTCGTGCATAACTTGACCTTCCCCAAGATTCCATGCACATAGTGGACGTGTAATTATCTAGCATCAATGGAGTGCCTAGTTTAGTTGCAATAGCACTTAAACCATCTTCTGTGAATGCAGTAATAGGAATATCATGAAGTTTGACCAAACCGGAACATCACACACATCCTCCTTCATAATATTCGCATTCGGTGACCATTTTTCAGAATTAGTGACACGTTTCAACTTAACCACTGACTATTTTCAAGTATAGCATCCATCCCATCTTTAGAATTAAACTTGAAGAAAAATATACCATTAGAATTCATCATAGATTTAACTAGCTGAAATTAACTCCAAGTATTCTTTACATAGTTCTCGACTACCGGGTATGCGACACGTTTGCCCAAAAAGAAGCCATAGAACGAATTACTAAACCTTTCATGGACAACATGAACGGATTCCATTGAGACTGCTACATCCGCACCGTCGCCAACCGGTGCTAGCAATGTACGAAAGTTTGCACTTTTACTACTCGTTGCATCCATAAAAAACTTAGCATACGAACCATGCTCTTAGTAGTGGCCAAAACATGCTCCTTAGGGTCAGTAGGTGCACTAGTTACAACACTGCTTCGAATGTCCAACCAAATCAGCTCTATCTTCACAACGTGTCCCACTTTCAATTTCCAAACTATTCAACATTGAATTAGTTGCCGAATTTTGAACCAAGTTTGTGTTTGCATTATTTGAATTACCAAAAGTTTCATTACTTTTACCAGACAACACACTTAACTTAGGAAAAACTGAACTATCATCAAGCTTAACCGTAGACGAACTACACGATTCCACCATGGCAGGTTGAGTGCCTTTAACAGGATCATCAACCAACGAATTATGTTTCTCCTTTACACCCTTTCCTCTACCTCTCCCTTCCGGACTTAAGAATCCCTTCTCCATATTAAGAACTAACAGACCATACGTTTTGGAAACGAAAACGAAAACCAAAAACCAAATCAACACGCACCTACACCCAACAACCAACTCAAGACATATCCAACAAGCGCACAAGGTTTGTTGGTTTTATATTGAGTTGATAAATACAAAACAATAAAAGAAGAATGAAGCAAGATGAAACTACAAGGACTTGAAAGATAAAGAATAAAAGTTAGGAAGAATTGTTTCCTAATAAAGTTAGGAGTCTTTGTAAACCCTAATATCTCTCTATATAAAGAGATTAAGGGCGCGAGTTTCAATGTGTGTTTCAGTCATGTGTTAGGAAAACACCACTGATTCCACCACTAGGGATCAGTTCAACACTGCAAGATCAATATTGTTGATCATTTTTATAGTTAGGTAACACGTTCTATTGTGATTGATTAGAATTGTAGTGTGTATTTGTAAAACCTTGTTAATAACAAAGCGTTTTGATTATTCTGTTGTGCATATTGTTTATCTTTGTTATTATATATCCTAGTTGAGTCTAAACGATTCATATCAATTGGTATCAGAGCCTAGGGCCTCTTGATCTAGGATCTACAAGGTTTTATTTGTCGAAGAAAGAAGAAGAAAATCGACTTTGGTTTAATTTTCGTAGTTTTCTACAGTACTGTTTTTAAAAGGCAATATCTCATTCGTTAACTGTTCGATCTTAACGAAAGTTTTACTGAAGGTTCTTTGCACATCAAGGTAGATTCTCACCGGAGGGATATTCAATCTGAGTGTTCGTTTGGAAGATATAGATCGTCGAATTCTGCTGCAGAAAGGTTTTTCAGAAAAACGATTTTAGGGTTTCTTCTTTAATATTTTGAGATCGATCTCGTTATTATCAGATGCTACTGTTGTCGATCATTCAAAGCTTGTTTTAATCCTAAAAACGGTGCTCAAGGCTGCTATGTTTACCCTAAAACCTGAAACTTTTAGGTTTCTGTGTTATGCTTATTAGGGTTTATAAGGGTTTCTTGGATTTTTAGGCATGCGTGTTTCTTCAAGTTCAAAAGGCTGCAATTTGTTAGGGTTCACAAAACCCTAAATTGGAATCGAAGTTGTTTGGATCAGGCCTGATGCAATAGTGTTGGTTAAGGATGCTGATTTGAAGGTTAAAGTGTTATAAACCCTAGCTTTGTTTAAAGTTTTATCTTGTTAATGCTATGGTACGATGATGATTGTAAGTATGGTTGCTGGAGTTTTCAGATGATTGAAGACTAATGAATGAAGTTACTGGTAATTCAAATATTGATACTTCTTTTGGAGGTAACTTTACTTTGTTTGTGACTGAAGTTACTGGTAACACTTTACTATTGCTAATGGATTCTCGTTAATACTGCTCATCAAATACTTAATGCTGCTACTTATGCGTTAATGTTGTTATTGCTCGTTAGTGCTGCTAATTGGTTTTTTGTGCTGCTCGTTAAGAGTTAGTGCTGCTCCTCTTTCGTTACTGCTGCTTCTAATATTAGTACTGCTCCTTTCCAAGTTAGTACTGCTCGTGGTTACTTAGTACTACTCGATATGAAAGATAGTACTGTTTATGATTTTTAGTGCCACTGATCATTTGTATTGTTAGTGTGGGCGTAGTAAAGAAGTTGGTTACTAATTCACTTAGTGTTGCTTTTGCTCAATCTAATAGTTAATGTTGCTGCTTTTTAATGTTGTTCATATTTGATTGCTTGGGAAGAAGAATACTTTTGAGAAGAATCCCAACAAAGGATGGTGACTAGAGTTTTACAAAACCTTAACACTTGTGTTTTGTAATATAAGGCTACTAATATTACAAAGTGGTAACGAGGGCAATGAAGTGGATATAGGTTTGTTGTTACATATTTTGGCAACAAATAAATGGGAAGCATATAGAGATGTCGAATAACACACAGAAGTTTGATTTTTTTTTAAATGTTCTTAAACGTTTAAAAGGCTCGTATTTGTTCTAATTAGAATAATTGATTACGAAGAAGGTTGATTATCACTTACTAGACGATGAAGTGGAATTACTTGGATGCGTGTTCTTATCATATCTTAAACGGCTTACAACGTTTAAAGATAACTTGTTCGTGCTTTAATGTTGTGACAATGACTTGTCAAATCTAGCAATAGGGATTTGCTATCACTTAAAGAAATTACATTGTAGTGCTCAATGTCTCAATGAAGATGAGGATTGTTACACCCCGTTCCCGCTTAGACAAAAAATTTAAAACTTTTTGAGCGGAAATGACTCAGCTTTACGTATACCATGTTACTCTTTTGACCATTGACAAAAATTTATAAACATTCCGACCTTGAGACTATTAAATGAAACTAGACTCAATTACCTTCAAAATGACGGGTGGCGCGACCCGTAACAACTTACAGATTAAAAGATATGATTTTTCAAAGATTGCCGAATATAGTCGACAGGGTCGGATGGAGGCTACTATCCGACCCGACTCCTTTTCAAAATACCGACTTGAAAGTCCGACCTCCCGAACTCGATAATTAACCAAACTTTCCAGATTTACTTAGTATACCATTGGGCTCATTTTCATATAAAAATATTTACCGTTTGACTCTCGGAAACGTACTTTACACAATCACGGGTTTTGCACCAAAACCCGTTTTGACCAATTTACACTACAAACTACTTATACCACTTCATTTTCCCACCAAACTTAACCAACATCATTACTTTAACATACAAAACGTGTTCCATATACACTTGGCCCATGTACAACCCAAAATAGGTATATTTACACTTAATCCAAACGCCCCTTTAACTTTGACTATAAACACATAAAACACACTTTGACACACCGTTAGACCACCAAATCATTATGACTCCATTAACATACATTTTGACAGTTGACTTTACTTTACAAATCAATAAAGACCAACGGGGGTACAAACTTTACACTTGAGCTCGATATTCTACCTAAGCTCCTAAACGCATACTACCTTCCAATCCGCTTCCAAATCCTTAAGCTGTAATCTACGTACTTTCTTCCCGTCGCACATAATCCTACAAGGATATTGAAACACTAAAATGTAAGCTTTCGCTTAGTAAGTAACTAGATTAATACATGATCAATACTTTCATTCACATATATATATGCATCAAGAACATCTTTAATCATTTGGATCATGACCAAACCAATCACGTTACCATTTTCATAACCACATTATAACCATATCACATTAACATCATAACATCATACACATAGTAAACATAGACTTACCTTAGACCTTTCAACCTTATGTTCTATCTCTCAATCCTAACTCATTAACGTACCTCCTATTAACCCAACTTACTAATCCAAGGCTTAGTCCTATCAACTAATTCATTAACACATAACATGAGAACATTCATATTAAGCTTATAGTAATCAAAGTTACTTACCTTAGCTTCCAAAGCTAAGCTACAAATCATGATACCACCATCATCATCATATTCATCATTATCATCACCATCATCACATCATCACCATCATTTGTGGAGATCTTTGCTAGAGATAACCATGACCATAAGGTCTCCATCTTATTCCTTCCTAAGCTATCCAACAAGCTTTTCCCTCCCTTTCTTCTCTCTAAAAACGGG
Organism: Artemisia tridentata subsp. tridentata; assembly: GCA_021014915.2. Taxonomy (NCBI): domain Eukaryota; kingdom Viridiplantae; phylum Streptophyta; class Magnoliopsida; order Asterales; family Asteraceae; genus Artemisia; species Artemisia tridentata. The sequence goes on from CP139504.1 coordinate 112,194,583, forward strand.
ACCACAAACACCCTCTTGAATTCTCTAGAAACTTATGGATAACTAGATATTTATCTAGGTTACTTGGGAGTTTGGCCATTAGGCAAGATTGGCCCCTCAAGTCTCTTATCCTCTACTTTGGCCACATCCATAATATGACACATATAGTTTATTACAACTTTAGTCCTTTAAAGCTATTTCCTTTCTAGTTGTGGCACATGATACTTTCTATAGCCATATTATATATACTTTGACTATCGGGTTTGACCATCCCGTACTTTCGTTGAATAACCAATCACATTAAGTCTTAGTCAATTTCTTCTAGGGTGGGGCCTAGTTGTATAAGGGAAACGGGTGTTACAATTCTATCCCCCTTATTTAGATTTCGTCCCCAAAATCTATCGTCTATTACTAACCAAAACTTAAACACAAATACCCTCTATCCTGGCACTTCCGGTTCTTAGTCAATTTCGTTGCAACGATCTAGGTGATCTTGCCACTCCAAGCTTACTATAACCTAACCCATGTCCTTAATCCACCTTCCCTTCCGCTTACTACTATAACCATACAACTCTTACTAAGATCTTTACGTCATCCGAGACATACCTACTATAACTAGTTATTGCTCTAGTCTGTTCTATTAACATTACATCATATTCTCACTTGCCTTATCCCAATCTTCTCTGCTAATGACTACATGTTACTTGAGAAAATTACCAACTTGACTCTACATAAGTCAAACACATTTCTAATACTTCCTTATTTTATCATAGCCATTCCATTATTCCTTTAACATTCTTACTATGACATTCCGTTATCTCTACTTATTTTCCAATGTCTTTCTTTTATAACATAAATAGTACTTAATCATTCTTTTTACGTTCTTTACACTTACCTCATTTCTTTCACTTCTTTCTTCATGTCATTTTCGTTTACCTTTATAGGTCCTACAGAAATATTACATGAATTGACTTACAACATCATACTTTAACATTTGCCGTCACATTACACATGACACTTATCATCAATTATTTCCATTACTCATATTTTATACCACGCCACAATTGCGTATTATAACATTTTTAAGCATCATTACAATTCTTTAATTCCTTCAACCAATACTTAACACTTAAAATGTAGGTTTCTCATAAGTCTCAACTAGAAGTCACACCCTAATTCTAAACCTCCTACCTTAGTTCTTATAAATTCTGGCTAATTCTAGACTTTCGCCTTCTACTCCTCTAACCCTACTCATGCCATGTCGGAAACACATAAGCCCACTCATTCATGCTTCTTCATTTACATGGAAAGGCGTCCCAATCGATGTAAATTAAGAAACATAAACTCATAGTTATATATATTTCCAACACAACACAAGTACTCCTATTTCCAAATTTAACTTTTATTCTCTCATCCTTTTTATACTTCACACTTCCTTTTTAGAATTGGATCCATATCATTAACACATTCATTATGGGGATATTTTTATTGCCAAGGATGTAGGCAACCCCATTGCCGATGAAGGCAATACGTTTTATCCCGAAGGATCTTTAACATATCTCGAAGGATACCTTAACATTCATTGACTTGGTAATCCTGAAGGATACCACCTTTAACATTCATCCCGAAGGATCATTAACATTCATTCCAAATGATCTTTAACATTCACACTTTATCACTTTAACAATGGATCCAAGTCATAAGCACTTTACACACATTATTACATCAATTTATTTTAGTGAAAGCAAGCACATAGAGCATATGAACCTGCATATTATAATTACACATTTCTATGTGTTTATCATCCTACATTCTAAATCCGCATTAATCATTTTCACCTTCTTACTTTACCCTTTAGTCTACCTGACTCTTTCCACTTTTAAACCTTGTATAGGTTAATTTCATTCTTTCATTAGCATTATTCATGCTTCTTACACATTTTAACTCGTTTACACATTCTTATCTCGTTTAATTTTCACATCACATCCTTTCGCTTAACTCATCACGTTTTATTATTCAACACTTTCATCATAATAATCACCGCTAATGGGGCACATTAGCCGTGATATAATAATTTCCGAACAACACTTTAACCTCATACATACTCATCTCATTCTCTCTTACATTCTTAACTCATCGCATTCTTATTCTCATACCTTATCTCATTTCTTTAATCATTTATGTATTTAAGCAATATTCTTCTATCTCGCCTTTTACGTATATACCCTTCATGGATCATTAACTATAACATACTCATTAGCATCTTCTTCGCGCACATTTTATTACATAAGCTCGTTACGTTTACCACACAATATCTCGTTACATTCTTGCTCACATACTTAACTCGTCTCATTCAATCGTTAGCGCTTAAACCCTACCATTTATCTCGTCATTGCCTTACCAACGCACCTTACTTTAATCCTATAAATTTTACATCATATTAAACAATCAGGGTACTCATTTAATCTTGCCTTCATCATAACCTACCATAACATCATTGTCATTATTATATGTTCATGTTCATAATTAGACCTCATATACCTTAACACACCGTCAGTTTGTCCCTATATCATGTTATCCTCATTCATTAGGTACTAAATATGTTGAGACCATATGTTGGTCACATTTCATGCCATCATTCCCTAACCTCATTCTTTAACCTTCAAGTCATTGAACACTCAATCATAAATTCGTTAGTTTCATCTTGTCTTTTCATGCTATACCTTAGTACGCTTAATATCATTACGATCCACACTAAAAGCGTCATTGCTTAATTCGCTTGCTAGCCCATCTCTAATACCACTTATCATTCCTACTCATCTTCCATTACCGTTACTTTAACATACATTCATATAATCACAATATAATAACCGGCACTAACCGAAGTGCACGGTAAACAATTCATTACGTGTCATCACTAATCAGTTGCTTCTAATTTACTAATTCTATGTTCACTAATTATTCATTATTCAAGCATTTCTTAGACTAACACTTTTCCGTTTTCTTTTCTCCTTGCCTTACACATTTAATTACTCACCTATCACTTTTCATTACTTTGACACTATCTTAGTAATACTCATCTTTTTCATACTTTCGTACATATGAATATACACATTATATTTCATCAGAGTTGTCACATTACACTTATTGTCTTCTTGTCAACTTCACGTTATCCTCTTACTCCATTTTACACATGTTCATTCTTTAATGTTATCTATTTCAATCTCGATTGACTCACCTTAATCTTGACATGGCTTAAACCAACATTAAATGTGAGTTATTTTCTAGACCATATATTGGTCTTATGTTGTAATCTAAAACTCACTCATCTACCCAGCTTCTAACACTTTATGTCACAAGAAGAATTCTAGTCATGACTCATCTAATTCAGGTTCCCTTGCAGTTTACTTTTTCAACTTATTCTATACATCACATTATAACACGCATTCATAATCACCTTGCCTATGACAAAATAACACCTTACACATAAACGACAAACACATTAGTACATATTTAATCTCATTCATACTTAAAATACACATTCGATCATTCTTTCCATAAAAGATAAACGTCACTAACCACTTACACTTCATTAATCTATTATCAATTTATGATTTAAAATATTTGAACATGTCTATGTCATACCATTTGTCTATTATCATGAGGTACTTACTACTTTACTTTATTAATCTATGAAATAGTTATTTCATATACTATTCATTACTCATACATTTCTTTAATATCTTCAATTACTCATTTCATCAATACATCCTACCTAAACATCTAAATACTCGTCAAACACACATTCTCATATATCCTTAATGTTCACATATGAACAAGTCTTACTCAATCCCTTAACCCTTACCAGGTCACCATTCTTCCAACACAATACATACAGTTCATTCGCTTGCTTGGCACTTAGCACATTATATTCCAAAATAGAATAATATCACATATACATTAACACTATAAAACACATACAACACTTATCAACTTAAATCTATATAACATTTCACAAATTCCATCTTATAATATAAAATTCTATTATCCGCGGCTAACTCATTACTTCCATAACAACTAATCCACATTGCAATGATCACGTTATATCTAGACTATAGCCTAATCTTATTATTACTATAAGCACTTCCACGATATACCACTAAGGCATCTATTATATGCATTACTTAAACTTATGCTCAACGCGTCTACGAGTGGTTTAAGTCTAGGGAACCTAAAGTAGAAACCTAATTCACTTAAACCGAAGCTCTGATACCAAGTTGTTACACCCTGTGCCCGCTTAGAGAAAAAATTTAAAACTTTTTGAGCGGAAACGACTCAGCTTTACGAACATCCTATTATTTTTTGATCATTGACAAAAATCTATAAACATTCAGACCTTGAGACTATTTTTGAATGAAACTAGACTCAATTACCTTCAAAACGATGGGTGGCCCGAATCGTAACGACCTACGGATTAAAAGATATGATTTTTCAAAGATTGCCAAAAACAGTCGACAGACCACCCATATCGGATGGAGGCTACTGTCCGACCCGACTCCTTTTCAAAATCCCGAATTGAAAGTCCGACATCCCGAACTCGATAATTAACCAAACTTTCCAGATTTACTTAGTATACCATTGGACTCATTTTCATACAAAAATATTTACCGTTTGACTCTCGGAAACGTACTTTACACAATCACGGGTTTTGCACCAAAACCCATTTTGACCCATTTACACTACAAACTACTTATACCACTTCATTTTCCCACCAAACTTAACAAACATCGTTACTTTAACATACTAAACGTGTTCCATATACACTTGACCCATATACAACCTAAAATGGGTATATTTACACTTAATCCAAACGCCCCTTTAACTTTGACTATAAACACATAAAACACACTTTGACACACCGTTAGACCACCAAATCATTATGACTCCATTAACATACATTTTGACACTTGAATTTACTTTACAAATCAATAAAAGACCAACGGGGGTACAAACTTTACACTTGAACTCGGTATTCTACCTAAGCTCCTAAACGCATACTACCTTCCAATCCGCTTTCAAATCCTTAAGCTGTAATCCAAGTACTTTCTTCCCGTCGCACATAATCCTACAAGGACATTGAAACACTAAAATGTAAGCTTTTGCTTAGTAAGTAACTAGATTAATACATGATCAATACTTCCATTCACATATATATGCATCAAGAACATCTTTAATCATTTGGCTCATGACCAAACCAATCTCGTTACCATTTTCATAACCACATCATAACCATATCACATTAACATCATAACATCATACACATAATAAACATAGACTTACCTTAGACCTTTCAACCTTATGTTCTATCTCTCGATCCTAACTCATTAACGTACCTCCTATTAACCCAACTTACTAATCCAAGGCTTAGTCCTATCAACTCATTCATTAACACATAACATGAGAACATTCATATTAAGCTTATAGTAATAAAAGTTACTTACCTTAGCTTATAAAGCTAAGATACAAATCATGATACCACCATCATCATCATATTCATCATTATCATCACCATCATCACATCATCACCATCATTTGTGGAGATCTTTGCTAGAGATAACCATGACCATAAGGTCTCCATCTTCTTCCTTCCTAAGCTATCCAACAAGCTTTTCCCTCCCTTTTCTTCTCTCTAAAAGCCGGACCACAATCATCCTCTTGAATTCTCTAGAAACTTATGGATAACTAGATATTTATATAGGTTAGTTGGGAGTTTGGCCATTGGGAAAGATTGGCCCCTCAAGTCTCTTATCCTCTACTTTGGCCACATCTATAATATGACACATATAGTTTATTACAACTTTAGTCCTTTAAGGTTATTTCCTTTCTAGTTGTGGCACATGATACTTTCTATAGCCATATTATATATACTTTGACTATTGGGTTTGACCATCCCGTACTTCCGTTGACTAACCAATCACATTAAGTCTTAGTCAATTCCATCTAGGGTGGGGCCTAGTTGTATACGGGAAACAGTTGTTACAAGGATTTTGTCAAGAGGTTGCGATCTATTTATATATTTGTTTTTTGGTATAAGTTTAAAGTCACGTGGATAGTACAAGACATAAGACACAAGTTTGGGTTATTCTACTTCTACATCAAGTTCGTTATACTTAGTTTTCTTCAACAGTAATCATTACAAGAAGTCTACAGAATTGGAGATTCAAATAATGGTTAACACTTGGATTTCAGGGGAAGCATATTCTAAAGTGTTTAATCATTTACATGCACCATTTGAGGGAAATGTTTTTACAACTGCTATATCGTTATTACTATTGCTGGTTTAAGTTTCTATTGTCTTGAGTTCATTTTTTGTAAGCTTTTTGGTGTTCTTCATGGAGGGTAATTCGAGACATTGGAAGGCTGGATTGGAAGTGTGATATTGGTTAGTGGTTGTCAAAATCTAAGTTGCATCTACTTAGTATCTCCTAGTGGATAATACAAAATGGGGAAGAAGTACATTGAAGTTTTGCAACTTGAAGATCCTTGGTGGTACAGGTTATGTAAGTTCATGAGTTGAGCTTAAAAGGAAGATTGTTTCATTCATAGAAGATCTAGAAGAATGTTTTGTAATTATTAACTAGGGGAAGATTGTTGGGTTTTATATTGAGTTGATAAATACAAAACAATAAAAGAAGAATGAAGCAAGATGAAACAATAAGGACTTGAAAGATAAAGAATAAAAGTTAGGAAGATTTGTTTCCTAATAAAGTTAGGAGTCTTTGTAAACACTAATATCTCTCTATATAAAGAGATTAAGGGCGTGAGTTTTTAATGTGTGTTTCAGTCATGTGTTAGGAAAACACCACCGATTCCACCACTTGGGATCAGTTCAACACTACAAGATCAATAGTATTGATCCTTGTTATAGTTAGGTAACACGTTCTGTTGTGATTGAATAGAATTGTAGTGTGTATTTGTAAAACCTTGTTAATAACAGAGTGTTTTGATTATTCCGTTGTGCATATTGTTTATCTTTGTTATTGCATATCCTAGTTGAGTCTAAACGATTCTTATCAAGGTTTAAAGGATCAAAACCCTAACCGACGTGATGGTCAACCAGATTATTCAAGACACACCGTCCCTCATACGCCAAACATTCACAGAACCGTAAAAATAATATAGAGTGATAGGTCGATGAGTATTAGAAGTAAAACCTTAAAGAGCGATTGAAGGAAAAACCCTAAAAAGAGGATTATGAAACCCAAACGAAAAAACTTAAAGAAACATAGGATCAAGCAAAGATAAATGATTAAACATGAGTGAAAATCATAATCCAAACAAGAGCGTTGTAGGTTGAAAGCAGGATCGATCAGATTAATACTCGTCTTTTAAGGTTTTAAAGGAGTCGCCAGAAGTCACCTATGGTGGGAAAGGTTTTTACTTTTTTTGTAATCAGATGTGTTAATACAAATAGCGTCTCAAAAACGTTATTTATATTCTTTGATCTTTCATTAGTTTTGTTAATGACAAATAAAAGGAATATCTTTTAGCAAATAATAAATACTAGCTTAAGTCTCTTAAGTACACATTTTACACTTCACATAATAACCAAGAATTACAAGTTTAGTAACTTGTTTCCTTAAAAGGAAACTTTAATTCTTAAACCATTCCATGACATCATTGCATGCATCACATACAATATCTTTAGTATATCTTGGTTAGATTTGCAAGATACATAGTTGATATTTGAAGATCTTGGATGATTTGGTAAGATACAACTAAGATATGGTAAGAGACAACTAAACCTTAGCTGTCACATCCCACGGATCCAAATCATATGAAGGACGGATCCCTTGTGAGGGATCCGTGGGATCCGTGAGCTGAAGATCAGCTTGCCTATAAATAGGAAGCTGATCATTTGGCTCTCTCATCACTCATATAGCTTTAACACACATATTCATTCAGTACATATCTTACTAACATCATTCATAGTTGCATTTCACTTTGATCTTTCATTTTGTAGAAAAGAGATCAAGCATTTAAGGATCTACAGAACCGTAATCCTTTAGTTGCATTACTGTGTGATATTGTAGTTTGTTTCACACATCATATCTTTCATTTGTAATCAGTGAGTGTGGTTAGTGCTTTAGTCCTTAAAGCACAAAGAGTGTTGGGAGTAGTTGTACCCGTGTAAAGAACTCGACATCTAGCTTAGTGTCGGTAAAGTAAATAGGCGACGTCAGGTTGGTTCTACCTTGTGAAAGAACCCGGTGTTTAGCTTAGTACCGGAAAAGGAAGTAAGCGACGTGTAAAGGTTTTCTCCGCCTAGAAAAGGAGTTTGTTTCTTAGTGAAAGATAAACTCTCGAGTAGGAAACTCGAGGAGTGGAGTAGGGCAAGGAAGAGAGTCCTTGTAGCCGAACAACTATAAACAACAGTGTCGTGTGGTTTGATCTTTCCTCTCTTTATCTTTTGTTTACATTGTGTGATTATTTATTTGTGATTGTTTCCTTTGAAATTAACATATAGTAACAAAGCAAATAAAACTTTAAAACGGTAAAAACTATTCAACCCCCCTTCTAGTTTTCCACAATTGGCATCAAGAGCTACGTTACTTAAGATCTTTAAAATATATTGTATTTTAAAACTTAAAACGATCCATGGATTTTGAAAACTTTAAAGAAGGGCAATCTATACAGAGACCACCTCTATTTGAACCAAATTGTTTTATTTTTTGGAAAAATCGCTTTGAGACTTATGTAAAGTCAAAGGATATAGATCTATGGTATATTATAGTTGATGGTGATTACAAACCTATTAGTAATAATATTTCGGGTGGTCGGGATGAAGGAGCTTCTCTTACTCGTCACAGTGATGAGCAAAAGAAACTAATTGCCAAAAATAATGAAGCCAAAATGATGCTTTATAATGCCTTACCTAAGAAAGAATATGAAAGAGTTTTTATGTGTAAAACGGCTAAGGATATTTGGCAATCTCTTATTATCACACATCAAGGGAACTCACAAGTAAAAGATAACAAAATTGATCTTCTTGTCCAACAATACGAACAATTTGTTATCTCTGAAGATGAGACCATTGATAGTGCGTTTGCTAAGTTCAATACTATTATTACATCACTTAAAGCACTTGATGAATCTTTCTCTAGTAAGAATTTTGTCAGGAAATTTCTAAGAGCACTCCATCCGAAATGGAGAGCAAAGGTGACAGCTATTAAAGAATCTAAAGATCTCTCAAGCATGACACTGGATGAGCTCATAGGAAACCTTAAAGTTCACGAAATGATTATGGAAAAAGACTCGGAAATTGTCAAAGGCAAAAAGGAGAAGATTAAGTCTATTGCCTTGAAAGCCAAAGTCGAGTCAAGTGATGATGATGAGTCTTGTTCAAACAGTGATGATGAAGAGTATGCCATGGCCGTGAGGGATTTCAAGAAATTCTTCAGGAGACGAGGAAAGTTTGTAAAACCACCTCGTGATGAAAAGAAATCCTCTCGGAAAGATCGTGACGATAAGAAAGGTAAGGTTGATAGGAAATGCTATAGGTGTAGTGACTCCAGTCACTTAATAGGAGAATGTCCAAAGCCTCCAAAGACCAAGTCTCAAAGAGCCTTCGTTAGTGGAGCTTGGAGCGATAGTGAAGGAGATGATGATGATGAGCCTAAGAACAACGAAATGGCACTTATGGCTAATGACACAGAAGAGGTACATTCTGATTCATACTCCTCTATAGATGATGAAACCTTAGAAGTAGAATATAACAAACTGTGTGACGTTACTTTAAAAATCATAAACAAAAACAAGTTTTTGAAAACAAAGACAACACTTTTAGAAAATGAAGTATTTTGGCTTAAAGAAAAAGCAATACGAATTGAAAAAGGTAAAAATAGTAAAGAAACGTGTGTGTCTTGTCAAGAACTAAAACTTGAATTAGAAACCTTAAGAACCACACAGGAAGATTTAATCAAACAAAATTCAAAGTTTAAAAGGTTTGATAAAAACATAAGTTGTGCAGATGAAATAATGAAAATGCAAAACCTACCTCATGATAAAACAGGACTAGGCTTTATGAAAATAGGAACCTTAAGTGATTATAAGGAACAGACTGTGAATAAAACTGATTCAACCAAGTTGGACACTCACGGATCCGACGGATCCAAAAATTTGGATCCGCCAAGTGTATCCAAAGGATCCGCGAGTACAGAAGTTGAACAGAAGGTTCACAAAGTCGACCGTTCCGAGTTTGTTAAAGTTACTAAGAAACCTAACAGTAGTATAAATAATAATAAACATAAGCCAGCAGTATCTTTAGGAAGAGGACAAGCTAGAAATGAATATAGAGTTAAAACGGATCAACAGAGACCTCAAATGAGTTTTCCCAAACACCCCTTTCCAAAGAGTATATGATGAAGCGAAAAGTGTACCGCTTTTAAGGGGTCATTTAAGCCCTAAATCGTATTTATTTGATCAAATATTGCCCTAAATCGTTCCTTTTGTCATTTTAGGTATTTTTGAGGAGAAATCTGGAAAAGGAGGCATTTTGGACGTTTTTGGAGCATAAAAGTCAAGAAAATGACAAAGTCTCAAAATTGTGCTGGAAACTACCTTTGACGGCGTCAGGATTATCCCTGGACGGCGTCATGGCTTGGAAAGAAAAGGTGGATGTGAAAATTACTCATGATAAGCCAGGGAAATTTGCATGGGAATTCTGACGGCGTCACCCTTTAATCTGATCAAGGTCGTCACGGCTTAATTTAAAGAGGGACGGCGTCACGACTAAATCTGACGGCGTCAAGCCTTGATAAGCCAGAACGGATTTTGAAGAGCTAAAGAGGGACGGCGTCAAGAAGGTCATCCGGGAACCCTAAAAGCGGCGAGATGACGGCGTCACACTCCATAACGTGACGCCGTCAGATCTGAAAGTCTATATATAGTTTTGCAATTTTTTGTCATTAGTGTGGAACTTATTGAGGAACTTTATGTGTGAAAACCCTAAGACGAATTTGGCAGCTTTTTCAAGGCTTTTTGCCTTGAGATCTTCCATGTTACATTGAAGATAAGTTATCAATTAATCATTCAATATGTCTATGTGTTGTTTGATTCTATCTTGTTCTTGTCTTTTGTTTAACATGCTAGGCTAGATTTATCTTGTGTTTGCTTAGATCTAATGAAACCTAGCTATTGATTATTGGTTATTAGTGTGTTGTTAGTTGTATTGGATGATTGTTCATCTATATTAGGCTTAAGAAAACTGGCTAACTTCCTATTCGGTAACTTGCTTGAACGTCTTAAGAAACATGAACCAATGCGTACTAAAGGTTTTTATGGTTGTATTTAATGCACAAGCGAATTCTAGTGATCCCATGTTAGGAGCTTCCTAGCCGGCTCGACATAGGAGTGAAGTAGGAGCTTGTAGAGTTGGGGAAGTACGTACGCCACCCCACAAATGGTATTAAGGAATACACCCGTCATCCACGCAACTAATACACACTAATCAACCGGTAAAAGATAGTTAGGGAGTAAGGAAATCTAAGTAAACACATTTCTCTCTATATAAGTTTTACCACCTTTTCATTTTCTGTTATTTTATTTTATTTGCATTCGTAGTAACTTGGGTTAGTTGACTAGCAACTAATTCCGCCCACTCTTTCAAACCCGAGATTTTACTTGCTTTCATAAAATTATAAAAAACATAAAAAGAATCTTCTCTCACCCTTAGACCTATTAGAGTAGTTTTTCATACCTAACGAACACTATTCCCTGTGGAGAACGATCAATCCCCCGTACTTACCACTACACTATACTACATCGGTCAGGTACACTGCCTGGTGGGGTTGTAAGCCTCTTGAGATCCCTCGAGAGGTAAAACCTGTTGTAAGGTTGCAAAACCACGCATCAAGTTTTTGGCGCCGCTGCCGGGGAATAGTTATTGTTTAGGTTGAATTTTTATTTTATAGGTCTACTCATTAGATTCCCTTCTAGTGAGATTTTTATTTTCTTTTTCTAGGTTTTCTTTAGTCTATCTATTTTCTTCGTTTCTTTGTTCGTAACCATTACCATTAGACATCATGGAAGATGGTACTATCCTTGATCCCAACATCCCACCACCACAACAACCACCACCACCTCTACCTCCTAGAGCCCGTACTTTAGGAGAATACTCCCGTCCTAGCCACCATGGCTATCGAAACACCATTGAGCTCACTCAAGGAGCCAATGTCACTCCCTTGCGATCCGACACCATCCGGTTGGTGCAAAGCGGATGCGCATTCCATGGACTTCGTTCTGAAGATCCTAATCAACATCTCAAGGACTTTCTCAAAATCGTTGATTCTATAGACCTTGATGTTGCCACTCGAGAGACGACCCGACTGCGTCTCTTTCAATTCTCTCTGCGGGACCAAGCTAGTCAATGGCTAGAGCGTCAACCCGCAGGATCCATCACCTCTTGGGATGATCTCACCACTCGTTTCCTTGCTCAGTTTTTCCCACCGGGAAGAACTACCAAGCTAAGGAATGATATCTTGATGTTCCAACAACGTCAAGGCGAAACCCTCTACGAGGCATGGACTCGATTCAAGGACTTACTCCAAAAAGTCCCTTATCATGGCATAGAACTGTGGCTCCAAGTCCAAATCTTCTATGACCATATCAATCTCTACACGAGGCAAACCATTGACCAATCGGCCGGTGGTAAGCTACGTGATCTAAGTGCGGAACAATCATGGGCTCTCCTAGAGGATCTTGCTCTTTATGACAACGAAAGTTGGAGTGATCCCCGTGATTTGAATAAAACGGTCAAGGCAATATCTTTGCCTTCGAACAATTCAAGCACTTCCGACCGTAGGATCATAGAACTTGAAGACCAAGTCAAGTTTCTCATGAAATCCTACGAGGCTCCTAAACCTTCAAGCCAAGTGAACAAAATCACTTCTTCATGTGAATTATGTAGTGGTCCCCACGACACTCGTGATTGCATGGAACTCCCCGAACAAGCTTTTGTGGACTACGCATCCTCGCGTACCGACGGAGCGGGAGACAAGTGGTACACTTTCAAACCCGAGCCAAACCATTACGGTGATTCATACAACCCCTCATGGAAAAATCACCCGAACCTTAGGTGGAAACAAAACCAAAACGCACAACAAACCAATTCTTCCAACCCACCTAATCGTTTCCAATCAAGCGGTTCCAACTCGAACCGTACTTTCAACAACAATCCTTCCGGCAATGGTAGTACCAATAACTTTGAAGGATTGATGTCCCAATTTATGGCATCTCAAGAAGCTCGGATAGCTAGATTCGAGTCCGAATTCAATCAACAACAAACGGAGATGACCAATAAAATTGACAACTTGTTGAAAGCTCTCAATAACCAAGTGTTATCACCTCCACATAAGGACGCTAGGAACACAAATAGCGGACCCCAAGTAAAAGACCCCTCTTCATCCAAACACGTCCACTTTGTCAACATTGTCACTATTAAACCAATTGATAGGAATGAGGATAATAGTGAACCTAAGGATGAGGATAAGAAAGTCGAGGTTGATAAGGAAGTTAGGACAAGTGAGATTGAAGAAGTAGATGATGATGAGGACTACTTCAATAGGCTACCCACTAAGGAAGAGCGCGCATATCATACAAACTTATTCGATGACCCCGAGGCACCATACTTCCTAGGTAGACCAATCATAGAAATAGGCGACCCTTCTAATCTCAACATACCATGCAACATCGGACATTTGCATGTGTGGAAAGCCTACATCGACCTTAGATCACCCATAAACATCATGACTAGAGCCCACTACAACTTGATAATGAAAAATCAACTTGGGTATAGGATGTTCCCTGACAAGGGTTGGATGAGTAACTTTACGGGAAGAGTTAAGGGATTACCGGTTTATGTAGGAAACTTCACCTATGTCACCGACTTTGTGATTGTAGAAGATATCCGCCCAATAGTCGATGCATCCTTAACTCAAGTGGTTTTTGGAAAACCATTTGTTGAGGTCTCTAAAATGACTTATGAACCTTCCTTAGGGATAGTTAGATTTAAGGATGAGACCGATGAGGTAAACTACCAAATGCCATATAAGATAGAACAATTCCAACACTTGTCAAATGTTGAGAAGGAGCTTAAGCAAGCAGTCTACTATAGGAATGATAGAGATAGAAGTAAAGGAGTAGACTATGTTATAGGAAGGATATTCAGTTTCTACAAGGATTGTTTGAAATTAGGACCGGAATTTAGAACCGGACATGAGGATGACCTAGAAACCGTGACCAATGATGGAGTCACGTAATGTACGTGACTTTGAGTCTAGCTACAAGACTCGTTAATAAAGAAAAGCGCTTCTTGGGAGGCAACCCAAGTTTTATTTGCTTTGTGTGTTTATTTATTTGTTTGTTTGATTTTATTTGTTTCCGTATGTATGTCTAAATTTTATTATTATTGATTCATGTTCAAAACTAATTTGTGAAAATGCTTTATTTTGTTTTTAACTTCGTCTTAACTACATATAAAGGTATTTTGCAAAAGTTAAGTATAAGGGAAATCTAAATCGGTTTATTAGAACACAAATGAACGTGAATCGTAATAATAATAAATTAACATACATATTAGTATTTGTTTGAGACAAATGCTTGTATCGAGTCATAATGATGTTTTGCAGGATTTCCAGGAAGTAAGGTATAGGTTTTTCCAAAATTTTTTCCGGAAACGTAACATGAGAATTCTGTCAGATCATTTCTGACGGCGTCAGGAGTTATAACCTGACGGCGTCAGGTTTAATTTTCTGAAAATTTTTGAAAGTTTTGTTTTCATAAAAAGTTTTTATTAAATCTCTAACTTATAATCTCCAGGAATCTGCAAAATTATCATTCCACAAGCATTATATCCTTATATATAGAGTTTATCCCGCCGATGTTATGCAGGTTTTCGTGTTTGTTTTCTCAGGTTTAACAGGTTATTTTGGACAAGGAAATGTTTTGGATCAAGCTTTTGGCGATGCATTAGTCATGAAGCTTTTACATTCTCTTTGGAAGAAGATCTAACCGTGTTACTTCATTATCCACCGAGCGAATCAGGGGAGTATTTGATTTCATTCTTTTACTTTATGCTTTTACATTTGTTATTTGAACATTGGGGACAATGTTCATCTTAAGTGTAAGGGGGGGGGGGGGTAAAAGTACGATTAGAGAATGCTATTACGCTTGATTTTTGTTTGTTTAATAGTAGATGTGTAATAAAACTGAGATAAATACCTGTTAGGGCAATTTTAGTGCCAAATTTAAATTTTTTTACAACATATAGGAGTGAAACTTTGATCTTAATGAGCGTCTCACGGATAGGAGTTATATGACTAGCACAAAAACCGTACCACTAAAAAATTTTCCACCCCAAATATGTGAGGTTCGCCCCTATAATTGGTAGGAAAAGCATTTATACTATGATGTGTGTACCGGTAGCACTTAGATTCTAGAACTTGCGTTAGGACCATTCCAAGGCCACAAGTGAGACTACATTCGTGTAGTTAGATTTACTACATGATAAGAGGCATTAGGATTAACCCATTGTTTTACACCTGTGTTTTTGTTATAATTACTTTGGCTACATTGGTCAAATAATTCTCCCACACCCTTTGCGTTGTACTCATTTTTAGTACACGATACCCCTAGTACACCCCTCAGAGCCTATCTTTTCGTTTCGACCTTTAAGCATTTTACTTAAAGGAAGAATTTGTTTACACCCCACTAAAATGTACACCCAAATCGCCTTAGCCTACCTTGTATGCACTCATTTTTAGTGCATTATTGTGTCAACATTTGTTTAAACCCAAGTTAATTATCTAATTGATTACATGGTTGCTAAGTCGAGTCATATCCTTGTACATATTGTTTTGGGACGATTGGGACTCATGGGTAAAGTACTAGTGTAATGGAGTAATGGGGAAGAACATCATTTATTACCCCCATATGTGCTAAATATTTTAAAAGTACTCCAAGTGTTTTAATTATCTTAATTCGAGTCATTAGATTAGTTAATTGTAAAGTTATGTAAAAGTTCAAGTGTAAGGGGAATGCAACGCCCCTTTGATGTATTATTTTGGATGGTAGGGCAAAAGTGTATGCACAAAAAAAAAAAAAAAAAAAAAAAAAAAAATCGAAAAAATCAAGAAAAATACAAAAAAATGAGAAAAAGAAAAGTAGAAAAAACATACGGACTACCATCCCGTTTTATTTTATGTTTATTTTTTGTTTTTGTTATTTTCTTTCATTAGCTTAAATCGAGTCTAGTCTTGGCTTAGCAACATTGTATAGTACATGTAATTGATCAAGATCTTTAACTCGCCACCAGTAAAATATCCTTTATCCAACAAAACCGTGTTTTTCTTTTCCCTACACCTAACGTTATAACCCATTTAAAAGCCCTCTTTGATAGTTTATCTTTGGTGCTTACGCCTAGTGGAGGAGGTTTTTGATCCTTTCCCAAGCCTATGGTAATCTATTTGCTATGACAGGTAGTGAGAGATATTATCCGTTTTCATTTATGAGATTTATTTTGATGACACTTGAGAGATGTGAGTATCTAAACACTACTTGTGAGGTGCTAGTTTGTAATCTCCGTGCTTATTATGATTAAAGTGGAACGATTATTTGTTGTAATTACTTTTATGTTAGCATTAAATGACCCCTAACTTGTATTTTGATTAGAATAAAAGTGCATTTGCTTGAGGACAAGCAAATCTCAAGTGTAAGGGTATTTGATGAAGCGAAAAGTGTACCGCTTTTAAGGGGTCATTTAAGCCCTAAATCGTATTTATTTGATCAAATATTGCCCTAAATCGTTCCTTTTGTCATTTTAGGTATTTTTGAGGAGAAATCTGGAAAAGGAGGCATTTTGGACGTTTTTGGAGTATAAAAGTGAAGAAAACGACAAAGTCTCAAAATTGTGCTGGAAACTACCTTTGACGGCGTCAGGATTATCCCTGGACGGCGTCATGGCTTGGCAAGAAAAGGTGGATGTGAAAATTACTCATGATAAGCCAGGGAAATTTGCATGGGAATTCTGACGGCGTCACCCTTTAATCTGATCAAGGTCGTCACGGCTTAATTTAAAGAGGGACGGCGTCACGACTAAATCTGACGGCGTCAAGCCTTGATAAGCCAGAACGGATTTTGGAGAGCTAAAGAGGGACGGCGTCAAGAAGGTCATCCGAGAACCCTAAAAGCGGCGAGATGACGGCGTCACACTCCATAACGTGACGCCGTCAGATCTAAAAGTCTATATATAGTTTTGCAATTTTTTGTCATTAGTGTGGAACTTATTGAGGAACTTTATGTGTGAAAACCCTAAGACGAATTTGGCAGCTTTTTCAAGGCTTTTTGCCTTAAGATCTTCCATGTTACATTGAAGATAAGTTATCAATTAATCATTCAATATGTCTATGTGTTGTTTGATTCTATCTTGTTCTTGTCTTTTGTTTAACATGCTAGGCTAGATTTATCTTGTGTTTGCTTAGATCTAATGAAACCTAGCTATTGATTATTGGTTATTAGTGTGTTGTTAGTTGTATTGGATGATTGTTCATCTATGTTAGGCTTAAGAAAACTGGCTAACTTCCTATTCGGTAACTTGCTTGAACGTCTTAAGAAACATGAACCAATGCGTACTAAAGGTTTTTATGGTTGTATTCAATGCACAAGCGAATTCTAGTGATCCCATGTTAGGAGCTTCCTAGCCGGCTCGACATAGGAGTGAAGTAGGAGCTTGTAGAGTTGGGGAAGTACGTACGCCACCCCACAAATGGTATTAAGGAATACACCCGTCATCCACGCAACTAATACACACTAATCAACCGGTAAAAGATAGTTAGGGAGTAAGGAAATCTAAGTAAACACATTTCTCTCTATATAAGTTTTACCACCTTTTCATTTTCTGTTATTTTATTTTATTTGCATTCGTAGTAACTTGGGTTAGTTGACTAGCAACTAATTCCGCCCACTCTTTCAAACCCGAGATTTTACTTGCTTTCATAAAATTATAAAAAACATAAAAAGAATCTTCTCTCACCCTTAGACCTATTAGAGTAGTTTTTCATACCTAACGAACACTATTCCCTGTGGAGAACGATCAATCCCCCGTACTTACCACTACACTATACTAAATCGGTCAGGTACACTGCCTGGTGGGGTTGTAAGCCTCTTGAGATCCCTCGAGAGGTAAAACCTGTTGTAAGGTTGCAAAACCACGCATCAGTATAGTTAATCCACAACATACTTATCAAAATAATTGGAACCAAAACATACCTAGAAACTTTCATGGTCCGAGTTATATGTCATGGAACAATTGTCCACCATTTACATACATAAACCATGATAATGTCATGTTTAACCCAAACGGACCCATGAGATATTGGGGACCAAATGATTGAGTCTTTTATGAACTTAGGTATGCTTGAAAGTTGATCTTGAACCTGATGAGTGGATCAAAGATAGTGGGTGCTCAAGACACATGACGGGAAACAAAAATCTTTTCTCAACCTATCAAGTGTATGACGGAGGTAATGTCACATTCGGTAGCAAGCTTAAAAGTAAAATCATCGGAAAAGGTACAATCTCTCATGACTCTCTATCTATTGATGATGTTGCTCATGTAGATAATTTAGGATTTAATTTACTTAGTATAAGTCAATTATGCCGCAAAAAGTATAACGTCCTTTTCAGTGAAAATGGAAGTAAAATACTTAAAGATGGCATAACCGTAGGAAAAGGTGTTTTAAAGAATAATGTCTATGTTATGAAATTAGATAAAACACCTAAAGATAAGTTATGTCTTACCTCCTTGGACGAAAACTCAACTCTATGGCATCGACGCTTAGGTCATGCTAATATGAGGCTTATTCAATCTTTGTCATCCAAAGAACTCGTTAGGAACCTACCCAAGTTGAAATATGACCAACACTTTTGTGATGCTTGCAAAATTGGGAAACAAGTACATAATAGCCATAAGGCTAAAAACATGGTATCTACATCTAGATGCCTAGAATTATTACATATGGATTTGTTTGGCCCGTCGGCTATACAAAGTTATGGAGGAAATTTTTACACTTTAGTCATAGTAGATGATTACTCTAGATATACATGGACAAAGTTTTTGAAAACTAAAAATGAGGCATTCGGCAAATTTGAAATTCTAAGCAAGAAAATTCAAAATCAAATAGGAAGTAATATAGTATCTATTAGAACTGACCATGGTCGAGAATTTGACAATGAAATTCAATTTGGAAATTTTTGTGATAATAATGGAATAACTCGTAATTTCTCGGCTCCTCGTACACCTCAATCTAATGGTGTAGTAGAACGTAAAAATAGAACAATTCAAGAAATGAGTAGAACTATGTTAAATGAACAAAACATACCACAAAAGTTTTGGTGTCACGCTGTAGATACTTCTACATATATCCTAAATAGAGTTTTAATTAGACAATTTTTAAATAAAACTCCTTATGAAATTTATCGAGGCAAAAAGCCTACATTAGGATATTTTAGAGTTTTTGGAAGCAAGTGCTTCATTTTAAACACAAAGGACTATCTCACTAAGTTCGACCCAAAGTCGTATGAAGGTGTATTTCTTGGGTACTTACAAAACAGTAAAGCATACATTATATTAAACAAGGAAACATCAAGAGTCGAGGAATCATTGAACGTAACATTCAACGAAAGTCCACCTCCTTCTAAAACATCACCTTTGGTAGATGATGACTTAGTTGAAAGTCAAATGGTTAATGATATAGAAAACATTGAAAATGACAATGAACCCGTAAAAGGAGAAATAGTCAATATTAAAGAAACTAAAAGTCATCCATTAGAAAACGTCATAGGAAAACTTAATGAAAGAACATTAAGATCCAAAGCTCAAAATGAAAGTAATTATTTTTGTTTTATTTCAACCATTGAACCTAAAAATATAGACCAGGCAATAAAAGATGAATCTTGGGTAATTGCTATGCAAGAAGAACTTAATCAATTTATTAGAAATGATGTTTGGACATTGGTCCCTCCACCTAAAAACCAAACCATAATAGGCACCAAATGGGTCTTTAGAAATAAAATGGATGAAAAGGGTATTATATCTAGAAATAAAGCTAGGCTAGTAGCTCAAGGTTACAATCAACAAGAAGGTATAGATTACGATGAAACCTTTGCACCCGTAGCTAGACTTGAGTCTATTAGAATATTACTTGCATATGCATGTGCACATGATTTTAAGTTATTTCAAATGGATGTCAAAAGTGCTTTCTTAAATGGTCTTATAAATGAAGAAGTATATGTTGCACAACCTCCCGGCTTTGCCGACTTTGAAAAACCAAATTATGTTTTCAAACTTAAGAAAGCTTTATACGGACTTAAGCAAGCACCAAAGGCTTGGTATGATCGACTTAAGACTTTCCTAGTTGACCATAAGTATACCATGGGCCTAGTAGACAATACTCTCTTCACCAAGAAAAAGGGATCACATATTATCATAGTCCAAATATATGTGGATGACATTATATTCGGTTCAACTTGTCAAGAGTTATGCAACGATTTCTCAAAAATCATGCATGACGAGTTTGAAATGAGTATGATGGGGGAACTAAACTTTTTCTTAGGTCTCCAAATTAAACAATTAGAAGATGGGATATTCTTCAACCAATCAAAGTATATCAAAGATATGCTTAACAAGTTTGGTCTTGAAGACTCAAAACCCATGAGAACACCCATGTCCTCCGAAACCAAACTTACTAAGGATGAAGAAAATGAATCCATAGATAGCACTAAATATAGAGGAATGATTGGTAGTTTACTCTATCTTACGGCTAGTAGGCCTGACATTATGTTTAGTGTTTGTCTATGTTCACGTTTTCAAGAAGATCCAAAAACGTCCCATCTTGAAGCCGTTAAAAGAATATTTAGGTACATCAAAGGTACTACACACTTCGGATTATGGTATCCCAAAGGAACGGGTGTAGAAACCATAGTGTATACTGACTCAGATCACGCAGGTGATTATGTTGATAGGAAAAGTACTAGCGGTATTTGTACTTTTGTAGGATATTGTCTAACATCATGGTTCGCTAAGAAACAAACTGCCCTCGCAATCTCAACAACAGAGGCAGAGTATGTGTCTGCAGGAAAGGCGTGTCAACAAGCACTGTGGATGAAACAAGCTCTTGTCGACTATGGAATTGAACTTAACAACATTCCCATTCTTTGCGACAACAAAGGTGCTATCGATCTAAGCAAAAACCAGTCCAACACGCTAGAACCAAACATATTGAAATACGTCATCACTTCCTTCGCGACAATGTACAGAAGGGAATCATCTCAATTGAGAAAGTTTCCTCAGAGGACAACATTGCCGATATTCTCACTAAACCACTTAAACGAGAACCTTTCAATTATCTTAGACTTGGATTAGGATTAATGGAACCTAGTGATTAGGAGAAACATTAGTATAAACATTAGTTTAGATACACACGAAACTAAACCAAAACATGTGTTCTGAATCCGCGGATCCAATCGATAACAAGGACGGATCCTTTGTTTGGGATCCGCCGGATCCATCGCATGCTGAGTTCAGTTTATTATTTAATAAACAAGAACAACTACTATTCATTCCTCACTCCAAAACATATCACCTTACTACATTCGACACACACTTAATCTCCATCACATTTTAGACCATTTTCTTCCACAAATTTGTGCTTCTAACATCACTGTAAGTATTCTTATCATATTTATACTCCTGATCTGCGTCTAGAATTTCCATTTCATGCACAAAACATAAACTTGGGGTATATGCATAATTCTTGAAAAATCATGAAGCATATTTATTGCATTATACTTAAAAACATGTTTTTCTTAGTTAGGAATTGCATCTCATAGCACATTGTCTTAATTTAACAAAAACCCCATGAAAATTTTTCACTAAAATCTTCTAACGACTAGGTAAAATGATTTTTTCTTACATTGTTCATACAAATGCAAAAACGTTATCTTTTAGACTTCACTTGCATAATGTCTCTTGAATGCTAAAGGGAATACATAACTAATATGTATTTTCGGGTACATTCAACCGTAGCTACATTGAAATAGGAGCGTTTGGGTTATCTCTCATTTGTAAACAAAATTTGCATAAACTAATTTTTCTTGCATCAAAAGGAGTCGAGATAACCGCACCTCCACATTGTCCCCATGTAGGCACACACTAGGAATTTTACACTTCCTTTGATCATTTTAACTAAAACTATGTAACTTTTTGTACTTAGGAAAATCATGCCTCCCGCAACCAACTACGATCACAAGAAAACCGTTAACTACTTACCCAAAGTCCACAAAACCAAAGGTCTAACCAATGCCCAAATCGAAATTTTCAAAGCCTTAGAGAAAAAGTATGTCCATGAGGGTAGAGCCGTAGACTCATCGTTCTATGAAGGAACACAACTTGGGGAACAATTAGCCGCAATTCGATTTGATTCTCTTTTAGATATAGATGAACCAATTATTCCTAGGTTCATACTTGAGTTCTATGCTAGTGTAGGTCTTAGTTCGAGTGATGAAGGTTACTTAAGTCTTCATTTTACTCTAAATGGAAATCTTGTCAACATCCCTCTTGATCAATTTGGTGAGGTCTTAGGAATTCCAAGCCAAGGGACATGTATTTACTCGGACAAATGGTCCTTAACAATCTTAGACTCCAATCTCGATAGGACGGCACCATATGCCACTCCTCTCGAATCAAAAGAAGTGATTAGGGAACATCTCTTCATTCCTAAGAACAACCCCACAAGAATGTATCGTGGTCGTGAAGTTGCTAGAGATCCATTTGCAAGGGAACTTAATGAACTAAAACCCGAATTCAAGAAGATGGAGGATGTATTAAGGGCAAATGTGATGTGCACCATAGGAAACCGTGATCATATCAATGCTTGTTTATGTCACATGATGTACAACATCTCTACTCATCAACCCTTCAATCTTGCTTATTATGTTGCCAAAAGAATGTGTGACATTCCGGTTCAAAGCAAGATTGCAATGCCTTATGGTATGCTCTTAACCCGACTTTATAGAGCCTTTGCACCTGCTCGTCCAAACCATTTAGGCTTTGTTCCGGATTACAACGAAATTGAACATACCTTCGTTCCTTTGAGCGACTTTAGGGTTAGTGTTGATAAGGGCAAACGTCCTCGTGTACCAACATCATCCTCATCATCTTCAATGAGTGAAGATGATGGATTGCCAAATTCTAGGATTCCTCCACCCGAATACTTGAGCCATCTTCCTCCAATTCAAAATGAATCCGCTGAGTATCGAAACATCAAAGGAATGGTGAAGAATCTGGGTCGTTGGATGATGAAATTACACAAGGGGATGAAGAAGTTGAAGAAGAAGCTGAGTTGATGGAGTGTTTGGTTTTAAACAATGTTGGATATTGTGTTGTTAAACTTCTATGTGTCTAGAATTTATCTGATAATACTTGTTGTGTATGTGTAATAACTAACACTTGCAGGTGGATAACCATCATGGTTATCAATTTTCCGGGTTATAGCCAGTGTTTGGCATAACACCTAAAACGGTAAGTTTCTAAGTACGGATTAAACTATGTGCAATCATGTGTTAATGTTATCATATTTAGTTGTTTTGCTATACATATTAGATGTTATGTAAGGTCTAGGTGAATTTTCGGGTTTTCGTTGAAAAACGAGAAATATGACATATGTTCTGTTTAGTTTTTAAGTATTAGGCATACGGATCCGACGGATCCCAAACCAGGGTTCCGCCAAGGCTTATCGTTGGATCCGCCATCCGCCAACCTGCGGATTTGGCGGATCCCTGAACATGGTTCCGCATTTGAATCCACTTGGATCCGCAGGTTTCCTAGTAAAATTATAAAACTTTTCCGACTTATCACGATTCTTAAATCTTAAATGTTTAGTATCACTTAGGATTCATTCACTGATCATAATTCCTCTTAGAATCATTTAGGAATTCTTAGAAACTTAGGAACAAAAATTCCCACCAAAATTTAAAATTTTGAATTATTAGGTGTGAGTTACCAAACTGATACAATAAAGGAACCCTTTTTAGGGATCCGTCAAATCCGTGGAAATATCAAATCATCAGACTTTCCACTATCTTCTTGTATTAACTGCAAATCCACAACATATTACTCAACCAAAGCTCAATGGATTGACTTCCTTGATATGACCTGCACAAATTTTTGTTCCAAATCATTAGAAACCAACATTCTCTATTGGATTCACATCAAATCCAAACACACAGACTCACACACCTTCTGTCTATAAATTAGCACTTTAGGATCTTCAATTCAATTCACATCACAAACATCTCTTCTCCTGTACATTTTAGCTATTATACTTCATCAAAAAGTCTCAATGACAAAATCAAACAACTCCTCCACATCCAAGCCACTAAAACGAACAGCCCGTATGAGTGTGAAACCTTGTTGTTTCATCAACATTCACAACTCATCCTCTGAAGAATCATCACCACTAAACGTATCCTCACCCATTGCTAGTGAAAACTTCCTTACTTTATCCACTCCAACTCCCTCACATGTAGTCATAAAAACACCACCTCCTACCATCACTCCTGTAGCAACCACACCACCACCCGCTCCTGCTCTCGCTCCATCACAGTCTGAGAAGTCTGTCTCATCACCATCCTCACCAAAACTCCAACCCATGGAACTATTTAGAACACCACCAACATCTCCACAACCATATCTTGAAGAGTTAGAAGATCTTCCACCTACATCCACCAATCCCCCACCAATAAGTCTTGAAAACTTAGAACCTATGCTATTTCATCCTCTCCATCCGGAGATTCATGGTCCTCTATACCGTGAAGCACCACAACCTCGTCCTCAAATACCACCACTATCACCAACTTCAACACTCATTGCCATTGATGAAGCAATGTGGAGCAACATTCCTCAAACACAAGAGGAGATAAGTGCGGAGTTAAACCAACTCTATACTCTCTCGGGTATGGTTGACCATCGCCTTCATGAAGCAATGGACATTCAAAACATTCTTATGAACTCCCTCCAAACACCACAACAACCATCAAACAACAACAACAACCAACCACCATCACCACCACCACCACAAAACTTGGAGCCTAGTCTTCCTCCCGGCTTCTCAAGTCATGATTGCGCACACTGTGAGAGAACGGCTCACTTGGCCCAAAGGACCAACATCTTGGTCCATGAGCTTCAAAATGAGATGAGGTTCATCTTGAACCATGTTCTTGAACGTTTAAACGCAATCTCTCATCCTCCTCAATAGGAGCTTTTTAGACTAGTTGTTAGGACCTTTTAAATTGTTGCTTTAGGACTTTTTATTTTTCTAGGATGTCTTTTTATTGTAATTGTAACATCATTTCACCATTGTGACTTTTGTCACAAAATTTTCATTATCTATGAATGTGATGTTTTATGCTTATGAGTGATCAACATATTGCATATTATCATTATCATTATAAACTAACATCACTATCTAACCTATAATTATGATTGCTTTAGGTAAAAATAATGATCAGACACTTACTTTGACTTTTAAAAGTCAAAACTTATTGAAAGGCTTGTTTGGGAGAATACTTCACAAGCATTCTACTTCTTCATTGAAGTCATTCATTACTAACACTTCATTTGCAGCATATCATACCCTTCATAGTATACGTTGGTACTCGAGAAGTGAGGAGTATACATCAAGGGGGAGCATCTCATAAGCATTTCATATACTAACCGTTTGTTTTGTAGATTCATGCATTATTTCCTTGATTACTCCAACTAGGGGGAGTATAAAACAAGGGGGAGCTTTAAAGTTCTCAAAATCGCATTCCGCTACGCTACTCTTTTTGTTTCGACAAAAAGGGGGAGAAAGGAACTAAGTTTGCATCAACTGTGATTCATCACAGTACATACATTTTTTACAAAACTTTTCTTTAATAAACAAACTTAATATATACTTTTAGGAACTCCTGCTATATTTATTATCTTGCTAAAAAATATACCTTATGTTTTGTCATCAACAAAAATGGGGAGATTGTTAATACAAATAGCGTCTCAAAAACGTTATTTATATTCTTTGATCTTTCATTAGTTTTGTTAATGACAAATAAAAGGAATATCTTTTAGCAAATAATAAATACTAGCTTAAGTCTCTTAAGTACACATTTTACACTTCACATAATAACCAAGAATTACAAGTTTAGTAACTTGTTTCCTTAAAAGGAAACTTTAATTCTTAAACCATTCCATGACATCATTGCATGCATCACATACAATATCTTTAGTATATCTTGGTTAGATTTGCAAGATACATAGTTGACATTTGAAGATCTTGGATGATTTGGTAAGATACAACTAAGATATGGTAAGAGACAACTAAACCTTAGCTGTCACATCCCACGGATCCAAATCATATGAAGGACGGATCCCTTGTGAGGGATCCGTGGGATCCGTGAGCTGAAGATCAGCTTGCCTATAAATAGGAAGTTGATCATTTGGCTCTCTCATCACTCATATAGCTTTAACACACATATTCATTCAGTACATATCTTACTAACATCATTCATAGTTGCATTTCACTTTGATCTTTCATTTTGTAGAAAAGAGATCAAGCATTCAAGGATCTACAGAACCGTAATCCTTTAGTTGCATTACTGTGTGATATTGTAGTTTGTTTCACACATCATATCTTTCATTTGTAATCAGTGAGTGTGGTTAGTGTTTTAGTCCTTAAAGCACAAAGAGTGTTGGGAGTAGTTGTACCCGTGTAAAGAACTCGACATCTAGCTTAGTGTCGGTAAAGTAAATAGGCGACGTCAGGTTGGTTCTACCTTGTGAAAGAACCCGGTGTTTAGCTTAGTACCGGAAAAGGAAGTAAGCGACGTGTAAAGGTTTTCTCCGCCTAGAAAAGGAGTTTGTTTCTTAGTGAAAGATAAACTCTCGAGTAGGAAACTCGAGGAGTGGAGTAGGGCAAGGAAGAGAGTCCTTGTAGCCGAACCACTATAAACAACAGTGTCGTGTGGTTTGATCTTTCCTCTCTTTATCTTTTGTTTACATTGTGTGATTATTTATTTGTGATTGTTTCCTTTGAAATTAACATATAGTAACAAAGCAAATAAAACTTTAAAATGGTAAAAACTATTCAACCCCCCTTCTAGTTTTCCACAAGATGTATGTTTATAACACTTTAAAGCAGTAATGCATAAAGCAGTTTAAACAATGAACACAAAAAAGTTTTTCAACATTTAAATTTTTATTAAATCAAAGAATTTACTATGATTGTTTGTGGAATAACAATCAAATTTGAATGACAGAGTATAGTGATCTCCTCACTTTCTTAAACCCAAACCAAAGTATGTTTTATGTAAAAACTATGCTAAAACACTAAATGAGTTAAGGGACTTAGTTCTAGGATGAGTAAATGCTCTCGAAATTTTAACACATTAATTGTACGAGGTACATTTACTCCTTTACAACATTCTGTTTAACACATCAGTTGAGGCGTTGCTGAGTTTGAGAAATCACTACCTTATTGAATCGATTTTTGTGTGTGAGGTACTACAATGTATTGCTTAGACCTCTTGGTACAATGATAGAAGATTCCTATGTTGTTGTATTTACACAAGTGGGAGTCTGAAGGGTATGTGTGCAAACAACACAACGACTTTCACACTTGCCTTCAAGAAAATGCCGAAGGGTCACACCGGTGCACACTAACAGAACCATGCAAGCAAAAATAAGAAACGAGTTTGAGGAAGGTTTAAACGGTTATTTACCGAAGTCTAATATTTATTCAGGATAAATATTAGAGGGTAATTAATGATAAGAGATGAAACAACAAACCCTAAGGGTTGTTTGTTTGGCTCGTTCGACCGAAAACCCACAAGGAAAGGTATTTAAATTTTAGTAAAATATCAATACTTGTTCTATAAGTATTCTATGACCTTCCTTGGTATCTTATAAATACCAAGGGCTTTCAAGGGTTCTCATAACTCTTGCAAGATCCCTAAATGTAATAACTTGAAATCCTACTTTATCATACACCTTAACCTTCGGATCGAATGGCCTTGAACAAGAAGATACTAGAATGGAATATAGATGAGAATAAGATAAGAATATAGATGAGATGTGGTGGCAGTAGAGATAAACAATGGAAAGTGCGATATTAGATTAGAGAGAAAAGGAAGAGATACAAGATAACCACACACACTCCCACTCTATCCACAATACTGCACTTTGACTTATGTGGTGGGAGGTGTGTATAAGTATACAAGAGAAATGCCCTAGTGGGCTTAAGCTTGGGCTTGGTGTGGGCCTGTGTCTCATGGATCACATATACATTAAATATTACATGTTAGATTTAGCCACAAGCCCACATTCTAGACTTAGATACTACATGACACATACAAGTTCTAATATTTGAAATGACCATTACTTTAACATATAAAATCAATGCTAACAATCTCCCCCTAAAGGATGGTCATTCAAATGATGATCCCAGTGATAAGATCTTTTGACTTCGATGTCTTGAACTTTGTGTGTCGTTGTAGAATAGACTTGATTCAATGTTCCTTCATGCTTTGTGATCTTTAAGGAATTGTCTTTTGGTCGTTCTTGCCTTGATCTACTTCTTCTGTTCAAATGTGTCGTCGATGTAGATGATGATGGTGTATGGACTTTCGTCAGTACCTGCATAAGACAGTTAGCAATAAATCGTCCAGCGCTTAGAGGTTCAGATTTCGAGATCGTTATCAGCATAGTGTGAAAACTTTCTCTAATCTTTACCACGGCCGTTGAGAGCCTCTGAAGTATACTAAAGTATCACTTCAAGACTGTAGACCGTTTGAAGCGAGTAACCATCATGACATAAGGTAAGATCCTTAGATCTCAGTAAGACTCACACAACTTGTATCCTTTAAGGTGAACACAAGTGTATTATATTGGAAGTGTTCCTAAGAGATCTTTGATGAATCTCATGGCTCTAGACTCAATAATGTGCGTTTTGGTTTTAGACGACGGAGGCATAGAGCAGAGTGCCACCTTTTCAATATCAACACATCTCGGAGTGAGAGGTCGATAGATTATGTAGTGTTCTCCGTGAGAAATAAAACAAATATCTTTTAAGAGATATCTGAGTGGCAAGGAGGGGTGGTGCAACGTGTCACTGGGTCCATGACATCTTGTCTTCAATATCAGTATCACCTTTGTGATAACCGATAGCAGATGTATTGACCCGATTTCTGACCTAAGTTTTCATGGAGGGCTATTTCTTTTCACCCTTACATTAAACTTTTCTTTTTCATTCTTCAACCCCTTCTTTCTCCTTTCTCATTTACTCCTTTTTTCAATCTTACCTAAGGACTTCTAATTCTAGACTATTGGAATTGTCCTTGGGTAGATCCCTCCGGTTCTGGCGGATCATAGGACATAACCTAACCATAATCACCTTATAACTCCATGATTATCCTAGGTTTATTGATCACTTGCCATAAAACCATTTGAGAAAATCTCTCAAAGTGTTCATGAATAAAACACATTTTGTTAATACTTCGAGAATTTTGCATTTTCTGAAATACTCCCCCTTCACATGTGCATATAAGATTTAAGAAAGAATTGCACATGATGGGTAGAGTTCGCACTTTTTGAACTGATCGATTTTCAATTAATATGACCATTGCGAGACACGTTTACATCACTAGTTAGACTAGCTTGAAGTTATTACCCGTCCCGGTCATATCAAAAGATCATCTCTCGAATTGGTACATTCTACTCAGACAAGTCCTTTGCGAGACACGTTTACATCAATGGATAACCATCTTGAAATTATTACCCGTCCCGGACTAGTCTTTCCGATTACTGACATTTATCTTTCGTCAATTCGAGGGTTCATGCTGAGTCTTTTTGAATAACTCTTTTTGAGATTCACTTTTTGATCACATTTTAATCACGTCTTCTCCCCCTCAAAAATAGCATGCAGTGATATTTTTGATATCAACTGATTAAAACGTAACTTTTTGGAGAGAAAGACGGATTTGAGCATGAAATTGGAACATTTTTGTTTTTCTACTCCCCCTTAAACAAAGCATATGGTTAAACATTTTAGTTTAAAAGCAGTTTTAAGGGTTTAGGAGGGAGTTATCTTGAGCACTTTATGAAAGATTTGGAAAAATCTTATTGAAAAATCTTGAAGAAAATGTGCTCCAGATAGAGAAGATTTTGAAAATCTTTGAAGATATGATGGAAGAAATATCTTCATTTGTTTTTAGGATAAGTGTTTTGAAAAAGAAATTGGTTTTGCACAACACTTTCCTTTATATGAATCTCGGGTCCGAAACTGAGATGTTCCGAAGCCATTAAGTTAAGCTCGGGTTTCGTACTAAAATATACGAAAGCAATTGGGTTAAGCTCGGGTTCTGGAGTGAGTCTCTCAGAAGCCATTAAAGAAAATTTTTGAGAGACGACATGTTTTGAAAACATTTAAATGAACTCTCGCTCAAGCATCTGTACATGCCCGTATCATTGTTAAATGACATTTCTAGGTACGTACAGAATATCGATTATACGAGAGACATGTCGGAGAAGAATCTTTTTTGGATTTTTGAAATTTTCTATTTTTGTATTTTGCTTTTGATTTTTTTTTTCAAAAAATGTATATATGAACAAAGAATGATTAAGTATGAACAAGTAAAAGTGGAGTTAAGAGTGGAACAAGACAAGGATTTCCAAATGCGATGTTGGCATAAAGGTCTTCTCTTCCACATTCAGCGAGTGAAATCTCAACACTTTCACGAGTACCTGCAGTCACAGAATCCACACAAGAAGAATATGCACAAATAACAGTGTTAGAAGAACATAAATCATCACATTGAGGGTGTCCACTATCAACGGCCTTGAACAAGAAGATACTATAATGGAATATAGATGAGAATAAGATAAGAATATAGATGAGATGTGGTGGCAGTAGAGATAAACAATGGAAAGTGTGATATTAGATTAGAGAGAAAA
Organism: Artemisia tridentata subsp. tridentata; assembly: GCA_021014915.2. Lineage (NCBI taxonomy): Eukaryota > Viridiplantae > Streptophyta > Magnoliopsida > Asterales > Asteraceae > Artemisia > Artemisia tridentata. The sequence goes on from CP139504.1 coordinate 112,225,661, forward strand.
GGAAGAGATACAAGATAACCACACACACTCCCACTCTATCCACAATACTGCACTTTGACTTATGTGGTGGGAGGTGTGTATAAGTATACAAGAGAAATGCCCTAGTGGGCTTAAGCTTGGGCTTGGTGTGGGCCTGTGTCTCATGGATCACATATACATTAAATATTACATGTTAGATTTAGCCACAAGCCCACATTCTAGACTTAGATACTACATGACACATACAAGTTCTAATATTTGAAATGACCATCACTTTAACATATAAAATCAATGCTAACACTAAAATATTCTCCCCTTTTATCACTTTTCTTCTTGCGATCGACCAAGAAGAACCAAATTGACGAATCCTTTTGGTCGACACTTAAAGTTGACGAAAACCCAAAGAGGTTAACCCTTTGGGTCGATCGCACTGTACACGTGCGATTCGGGTTTCACAAAACCCTAATCGAGCCCTAGATCGATCCCTTGATCGATTTAGGGTTTTACCCAGTTTCGTACTCACCTAACTTGCGATAGGTTCATATCTCTAGTTCTACCTATGCAGTACTTGTGGATACCTGATGCAACCCTAGTTGTGAAAAAGGTGATCATGAGACAACAAGAAGTTCAAGAGGGTGTTTCGTGCAGCAGATAAGGTCAAAGAAGCTTACGTATAGCATGATTAACAAATAAGTCTTCTAAACACCTTTATATGTGTTAGTTTTAAGGTATATCACTGTTTAGTAGAATTGTACATAGGGTTTTGGTCTGTACAGTTTTATGTGTTTATTTTCCGTTATGCATGTCTGATTACCGTACGGATGACCACCAGAACCCTAAAAGTTGTACGAGGTACATTTAATCCTTTACAATATTTTCTTTATATAGACAAACTCGAGGTGGATACCCGTGGGGTAATAGCGACGTGTCAAACATTTAACTTAGGAGGTACACTAGAACCTTATTGCATTAAATGCTTGTATTCTTGGAATGTGTACAACCCCACTTTAGTGTACAGTGTTGACAATTGTTTTTACATTTTTTGTACCAACTCTTGTACTTCATTGACTTTCTTTATTAAATACTTTTCACATACTTTTTCAAGAAAGTTCCCGCCTATTTGTTTAAGAAAATTAGATACTTTTCCTAAATATCTAAGTTCAGGTTGTCTTTGTTGTTGAGGAGATCAAGAGGAGTTAGTGAACTATTATCATCACTCACAGACTGTAGATCATCTTCTTTCAGGTTTACGCTTCACTTGTTGAGTTCCACCTCAGGAAGTGGAGAGACTTTCTTTAGTCTCTGAAGAACTCTTGAAGGTGACTCCCTAAATATTCTATCGGTCAGGGACTTCATTTACACTTACGGTATTTTATGTTCAAATCCTAATCGATGATCATTGGGCTCTCAATTGACCCAACCAATATGTATCGTATTCTAAGTTTTACTTTTGTTTTAACTATATATAGACACCATGCATTAACCATAGAAAGAACAAAGAAATTCACAATGGTTCCATTAGTGTATATTCTCTCTTTGTTACTCACAGTCATTTTTCTCATCAAATTACGCTACTTTAATCGGTATTCGACCAAGAAAAATTTACCACCTTCACCACCAAGACTCCCGATTATCGGGAACCTCCATCAGATCGGACCACTTCTCCATCACTCCCTCCATTCCTTATCCCAAACCCATGGTGGTCCGGTCATGCTCATCCACCTAGGGTCTGTCCCGACCCTTGTGATCTCATCAGCTGAAGCAGCTCGTGAGATCATGAAAACCAAGGATCTTCTCTTTGCCAATAGACCCCACGTTAAAATGTGGAGGAGACTCCTTTGCGAGCTAAAAGAAGTATCTGTGGCACCTTATGGTGAGTATTGGAGGCAGGTTAAGAGTATTATGGTGTTACATCTATTGAGTAACAAAAAGATTGAAGCTCATCGTGAGGTACGTGAAGAAGAGATTGCTATAGTCGTGGACACGATCAAGAAATCTTGTAATTCGGTTAATATGAGCGACTTGTTTGTAAAGTTTACTAACGATGTAGTGTGTAGGGTTACGTTTGGAAAGAAGTATAGTGAAGGTGAAAGTGGGAATAAGTTTAGGAAGATGTTGAGTGAATTTTTTGAGGTTTTAGGTGGTCTTAATTTAGGTGACTTGGTACCTCAGCTTGCATGGGTAGATAGTATGAGTGGATTTAATGCTAAAGTCGAGAGGGTTGCTAGCGAGCTCGATGAGTTCTAAGAAGGTATTATCGAGGAGCGGCTGAGGAAACAATCAGCGAGTAACGTTGGTGGTTGTGGAGCGGTTGGTAGTGAAGACTTCGTTGATATATTGCTTAAGATCCAAAAAAATGATACTAGCATAGGAGTGAACCTCGACAGACTTGCTATCAAAGCACTCCTTCTGGTAACTCTTTTTAAGTTTTGTGATCTCGCACATAGATTGAGAGCTAGTCTATGTCGCTATATGAAATTTATTTAATCATAACTACTTGCATCCGAAATGGATATAATCCATTTTATGATATTAACACGAAATTCCATGGCATTTAACTAAGAACCTTTAATTTCTCATAGGAAAAGAAGTATTCTAATTTGATAACAGTGAGCCAAATTAAGAAAGTTGTATTAAAATGGGACATATTGAAAGACATCAACAATAGGACGTTCATAGAAAAGTCTATAAGTTTGAAATGATTTGTAAATAATTGAGTTTTACAGTGAAATGAAGTTTACATCTTTAATTTATAAAGTTTAACGAGTTTAAACATAGTGATAATAACTTGAGTGAGAAGCAGTTAATTAATTAAGTTACAATAATTTCAGTGGGATGCGGAAGGTGACGAAAACACGAAATTTTTTCATGGATTGATTAATCAACGAAGACGACAACAATTGGTGAAAGGTATTATGGTTGACGGAGTATGGTTCTCAAATCCTTCTCATGTGAAACAATATTTCTTTAATTTCTATAAAGAAAAGTTTCAAGACCATGCTTGTAACGTAAATTTCACTGATACTACTCAATTCGTGCGTCTTACTGATAATGATCGTCTCCATTTAGACAAAGATGCATCATTAGAGGAAATTAAGAATGCGGTATGGGATTGTGGTAGTAGTAAAGCTCCAGGCCCGGATGGATTCTCATTCCTGTTTCTGAAGTCGTATTGGGAGGTTTTGAAAGTTGATGTTGAGGAGTTTGTGTCAACTTTTCTTGCCTCAGGCCAAATGCCGGCGGGAGCTAATTCGGCTTTCATCACACTTATCCCCAAGGTTCATAATCCTCTCCTCATTAATGACTATCGGCCTATATCCCTGATTGGCTTACAGTATAAAATATTAGCAAAACTTCTTGCTAATCGACTAGCGGGAGTTATAGATAAACTTGTAAGTCATGAACAGTCGGCGTTTATCTCAGGCCGCCAAATTCTTGATGGTCCCCTTATGTTAAGTGAGGTAATTGATTGGTATAAAAAGAAAAAACAAGAAGCTGATGATCTTTAAGGTGGACTTCGAGAAAGCATATGATTCCGTAAGTTGGACGTATCTTGATTATATTTTGCTTCATTTTGGTTTCAGTGAAAAATGGAGAGGATGGATTCGGGCATGTTTACATTCGGCCAGGACTTCTATTCTTGTAAATGGTAGTCCGACCAAAGAGTTCTCGATTAAGCGTGGTTTGAGACAAGGTGACCCGTTATCGCCGTTCTTATTTATCCTCGTTATGGAGGGCCTCCATGTAGCTATTAAAGATGCATCCCAATCTCGGTTGATTAAAGGAGTAGGCGTGGGAAACTCAAATTTCGAACTTTCTCATTTATTCTATGCCGACGACGTGGTTATGGTCTCGGATTGGAGTACAAATGACATGAATAATATTATTCGAGTCTTACATATTTTCCATCGAGCATCGGGGCTTAAAATCAATATCAATAAGTCTTATGTGTACGGTGTTAGAGTTTCCACGGAAGAAATTGAATATATGGCTAGTTTGGCGGGATGCTCTCCGGGTTCATTACCGTTTGATTACTTAGGTCTTCCAATTGGTGCGAATATGAATAAGGTTTCGAGATGGAATACTTTGGTTGATCGGTTCAGAGCAAAACTCTCATCGTGGAAAGCTAATCTTTTATCGATTGGTGGTCGTCTAACGTTACTCAAAACGGTGTTGGGTAGTGTCGGTATATATTACATGTCTATTTTTAAAGTTCCGGCGACAATTAATAAACTTTTAGAGTGTCTTAGAGCTACTTGTTTCTGGGGTGGTGATAATGTTAAAAAAAAAGGTGGCTTGGATAAAATGGGACCTCGTATTGGCATCCAAGGCTCATGGTGGTTTAGGTGTGGGTAGTTTAAAGGCGTTCAATTTAGCTCTACTTCAAAAGTGGCGTTGGAGATTCTTGACTCAACCAAATGCCTTATGGGTGTCTCTTGTTAAAGCTATTCATGGAGAAGACGGGGGATTAGATTCCGCTCATTGTGCTACGCATGGTACATGGGCTAATGTGGTTGCTTCGATTCATGCCTTACACGTGAGTGATATTATTCCAAAGAGTACCATTCGGTTAAAAGTAGGGTGTGGATCACAAGTTAGATATTGGAAAGATGGAGACAATGCTTTGAATCAGCTGTAAAACCCGAAACTTAACATAATATGAAATGACTAAAGTGCCCTCTAATTAAATTTTGGAGAACGTATGAAGTCACCTTGATAACATTATATTTATATCCTAACCAAAGTTAAACATAATTAAAACATTACATTATATGTTTGGTACAAAAAAAAAAGAAAAAAAAAAACTATGCTAATGCCGCCCCCCCCCCCCCTGACCATAATGTGGTCCAAATACATGATAGCTAAAAGATTGTTAAGCCGATAATGGTGATTGAATAATCCTACCTTAATTACACTAATCACATTACACGGTTTTCTTTTTCCATACAACCGATCTTTCACAAAACCCTAACTCCAAAAAAATAAAAAAACATTCGGCTCTTTTTCCCTCTTGTGTTGCTGCTGCTGTCGACACTAGGATCCCACAAAAGAAGTGTTTTGATCTTGTTCTTTAGTCATTCACGTCATCACAAGGTAACCTTCTAACACTAACATTGATCCATCCGAATTTATGAACCAAAAGTTAATCAAAACATGTGTGTTGCTTTTGTTTTGATGCTGTCCGAATCAAAGGAGCAAGGAGAAAAAGAATACGTTCGTGTGGTGTTTTTGATATCTCGTTATCCGTGTTCTTCGTGGGATCTACGAGGGTATTGTATCACATACCTAGTTTAATCCTTATTCATGTTCTTCTAACGTTAATCGAATTATAAACCACATAATATGTCACATAAAATCATAAATGAAAAACCCTAAAATCTTATGTATGAATCGGACCAGGAGTATATGTGATGAAATTATTCGATTTGATTATGTTAAGACCTGTGATAATTGAACTAAATATGTTTTGGAGTAACCTATAATCATTATGTGTTAAGAATTAAAGAGATAAAATGATAAAACCCCAAGTGATACATGAATCTGTGAAAAACTGTTACTGATCTGGAATTTTGTTCGACTTTAACCGGCTGTAACTAAATGATGTGAACGTATATTTTGGTTTTTTAAGAGTCTAAAACTAATTTCAATGAAATAGCTACCTGGGAAAATTTAGTTTGTAATTTTTGGAGGCCTGGAAGGTTACCTTTTGATTTTTGGAAAATTATGTGTCTGATCGGATTTGTGAGTCTGGAAAATCAGTCCGGGTTTTTGAATTTTAATTTCCAAACCGTGTCGAATTAGGAGGTTTACTTTAAACTTGGTAATCTTTACGATGTCTATTACTTCCTGGAATTTTTGTAGATTTTTGTGAATTTTTCTTAAAAGATTTTTAATTAATAAATTTTTGTATAGTAAAATTAATCAGAAATATGGACGAGTTGGTTTAAGTGAATTGTAATCCATAGTTATGTTACTTAATAAAATCTGGAAAAATTAGATAAAATACTTAAGACATTTGAGCATCTCTGGGAATTTTTGGGAATCTTATTACTGAGTTCTTATACGGTTTACAATTTATAGAAAACCTAACAATTTCGTATATAAAACTGTGAGAAATTATAAAAGGTTAAAAAGGAAATTAAAAGATGTTTTGTGTTTATTTTATAAACTAAAGGGTTTAAATTGTTAATTTCTAAAACTAATGGACCTAACTTGTGAACACCTTTAACTTTATAGTAATTACATTTTACACCCTAAATTTATGAGAATTGCATATTAAACCCTAAACTTATGATGATTACCTAATAAACCCTAAATTATGGAAACTACCTTATGAACCCTAAAATTTTTGTAAAAGACATTATGAACCTTAAACTACGAATATGATCATCTTTAATACTTTAATTTGACATACGAGAATGTTAATGACCAAAGTTACCTAAAATGGAATGAGAACTAAAATGAAACCTTACGATCATATGAAACTTATAAGAGAACTTATGATTATTTGTAGATCGGGTGAAGAGGGAGTGATCATCCATCACTATTTCTGTCGTTGCTTGATTTTGGTATGCTTTGTCGAGGTACAGATATTCTGCTCTTTTTATAAGGAGCCTTCGGTCTCTTATTTTGATTCGTATTAGGTTTTCCTAAGCCATTGCTATGTTCCCTACACTGTGATATGAATCTTTGATATTTGAACCTTTGACATATGAACCTTTGATGTGAACCTGGAGATTTGGACTATGATTATGACCATGTGAACCTTTGCTTGATATGAACCTTTGACCTTTAACCCTAGTTTGATACCCGAACCAAATGTGTTTCCTAGCCATGACGGTAACATGGCCATGTCATTGATGCACCAATGGCATGACTCCCGTGTGGTCGAGTGATTTTCCACACCGTCCCCATTGTGATTGTGATATGCGCGCTTCATATTATTATGGCCAATGTGATTTGTGTGGGGGGCGCATGGATGCATCCTAGGTACATATTTGTGATTGTGATATGTGATATATGTGGTGACTGAGGATGGGTGCAATCCACTTCTTTCACAAAATGTGGGAGCTGATCACTCCAATGTGATACATGAGGACACCCCTCATATTATCCGGTTACTAAAGAGGTATCCCCTCTAGATTGCTACAGGATTTGATATGTGATGTGATATGTGGGCTCGTGGTGGATTACTGTCCTAAAACCTTTACTCTTTATACCTTTTCTTATATCTTATTCATTATGATGTACCTGTTCATTTCCATTTGCTTTCGTTTCCGTTTGTTATTATATATCTGTTCACTGGGCTTTTTAAGCTCAGCCGCATTTCTTTTCCTGCGGCAGGTTTTAGTAGGAAGCTGGGTATGAGTGAAGATTATCTTTGACTTATAAGCTATTCCGGATTAGAGATGACTAGAAGAGACGATATTTAGACTTAGTAATTATTGTAATTCATTTGTAACCTTGTAGTTTCAGATTTTCTCTTTGTAACCTTTGAAATTCATTTTGTATTATTTAGTCATATGCTTTTGTTTGCTTTGATATGTCACCATAACGTAATACTTCTACCCTTATCGGGTTGGGGTGTTACAATTATGGTATCAGAGCGACAGGCTGCGACTTGTAATGCATTTACCCTTGACCTGTGTAAGTTTGGACCACTAAGTTTCCACTGTAGGCACTCATAAGACAACCTTTGAGAAATTTCTGTAGGATCTCCCCATAGGAGCATAAGTTATAACCGGTGAGGAATGGGTAGACTAGGACATCTATGTAAGTAGCATTGCTTCCGCATCACTCTGATTCGTGCCTATGCCTTTAGATATGCCTTGTAAGAACATTTGTTTCAGAAGTTAGCAAGTTTTGCAACTTGAGCTTAGTAACCAAGTAAGTTTGGAAATCCTCGAGAACTGCATGAATACCTTACACCATTTAGGTTTCACTTCCTGATTTTGACCTCCAACTCCGAGTTGTTTTGATAAACAGTTTGATACCTTTCCGACCATCCCGAAGGTCATTCAACCGTCATGTCTTTGACACATTATGTGAATTCATTACTTATGCTGGATATAGAAGGTATCATCCGATACTACTTGAACCTTCATAATCCATTGCTAATCCTATGAGAACTATGATAATTATTAACCACGGATATAGGAAGATTGTTTCCTCCCTTAGTATGACCTGTGAGGATATTGGGTGGACATTAGGCTTCTCGTTGACGCGATCTTCTCCTTCGTATTTTGATCCTGACGATTGCCTTGTCTTCATTGTTCGATTTGATCCCTATGTTCGAGTTCGTCTGAGTAGAAAAAGGTTGTGGGACCAGGTTCCATCTCCTCCATGTGTTGACTATAAGAAGTTTCATCTGGGTGATCGTGTTATAAGACGTTGGATGCCGATTTCAGTTGTAGTATGATTGGACGTCGGACGAAAGAGTGGCCGAAGTGAATGGTAACAACCATAAGAATGAGAATGATTGATAGCAAACTGCCGAGGGTCGAGTGTTCACTCTGACCAGGGACCAGGCTGCTGACACATCAAGTACCGTTTCGGTTATTCCTTACTTATGCGATCGTGTTGCGTGGTTTTACTTGATACGAGAATGGCATACCATGTGGTGTCTTCTGCTTTTCCTAAGCACATTAAGTCCCCTCTGCATTATTAAATTGTTACTCCTAATTCTATTTCTATGAGAATCTTGTGACTATCCATCACGAGTGTAGATTTTCGTGTTCGGTTGAGGATGTTTGAAGATCAATTTCATTCTGCTAATCTGATTTCTTTGGGAATGTTCGATTCGATTCTGGTCATGTAATTGTTGACTAAGCATTGAGATGCTAACAATAGGTATGATTTTGTCACCTCTGACGACTTATGAAATTCAAATTTCGTGCCCAGGTTTCTGACCTGGCATACTATGATGATCACCTTGCTTTGAAATTCCGTATTTTAATCCCTCGCGTTTGTGAAGATATTCCGTTTGATGTAACTCGCTCGAGAGTTTTCGATGATGAATTTCGCGATGTATTCTTTGATGGACTACCAAGATTTCCCCTCGAATGTAATTGTTTTGATCCGTTTATTAGAATGTGTTTTGTCTCGACTTGCGGTAGACTGTGATTGCAATAAAGGTATGTGTATATGATGCAAGTATTATGACGTCTGGCCAGCGTGATAATAGTTACATCATATACCTTGAATTTATTGGAGTCACAGAATGTCTTGAAGAGTGCCTGAGGTCAGTGTGTTATCAGAACTCTATTCATGTGTAAGCGACGTTTTGCCTAATACCGAAATCCCTTACGAACGACATACGTTGAATGGAGAGTATCGAAGGACCTACTTCTAGGAAGTGGTTTATCCGTCTGTGTGCGTCTCTGTGTTGTGTTTCAGTTTGGTTATGAAGAAGAATGATGGTGGTATGAGGTTGTTCTTGGAATACTGGAATCTTAGTAGTATGGTGATTAGGACTGATACCGTTATCGATGATTTATCTAATCAACTTCAGGGTGAAGTTTTCTCTATGATCGATTTGTAATCTGATTATGTCCATTTTCATGTGAAGGATCAAGATGTTCCTAGCATTGATTTGTATCCGTTATAATCTCTATGAGCATTGTGATGCCAATTGTATTGGCTACTGCTCCGACTATTCTTGTGAACTTGATGAATCGTGTATTTCATGAATGCTTGGACAATTGTCATAGTATGACGATTTAGTATATTCAGGGATGAAAGAGAAACACGAGAATCATCCTTGTATTTTGGTGTTGAAAATTCCTACGTCAGAAGAGCTTGATGTAAGTTTCTCGAAGAGTATAATTTTGGTTAGGGTGAAGAATATGTTGGATGTTCGTGTGTAGAAGTGGGATTAGATCTGTCAGCAACTTTGTAACGGGATTTACGCGCACGTTGGGAAGGACAAAACGATGTGGGTTGTAGTGAATCGTTCAACTTGGCGGCTTACTTGGAAGGTCGGTAGAGATTATTTCAACAGAAGATTATTCAAGCTCCGTGGCGCACCTGCAGTGATCGTGTCAGAAAAAACGAGTTTTGTTTCACACTTCCAGAAGAAATGCAGAAGACCTCCAAGACCGGCTCGAGATTTTATGGCGACTACTCACCTTCAGATGGACGGACGGACAGAGCAACTATGTTGAAATTGAAGATGTATGGGACGGAGAGTTTGACAAGTGTATTGGCATAATTGAGATTGCCTACGGAGATGTAGAACACCTTTTGGTTTGGATTAAGTTAGAGAATCGCTGGTTTAAGGTCCGAAGTTGATTACTGTGATTGGTGGATTAGTTATCCTTGTGGAAGAAAACCTTGAATGGTGGACTATGAAATTTGTATGTTTCTTACGATGTCCCCGTTGTGGAGAGTTAGACGTTTTAGGCATATGAAGAAGATCTGGTTCACGATGCGTTAATCCGTTGAGTTGTTGTTTTCCATACGATTATCCGACCTATTCCGTTATGCTCTCCGATACGTTTCGATCCTCCGTTATGTGCTTAGTTTATCGTCTGTACGACTACGTTAGCTCTTTGAGGTGTTTTATCCGTACGACTATTCGACCTATTTTATTTTGTTTTCTGAGGAGTTTCGATACTCCAATTTATACTCTATTGATCGTCGGTGCAAATATGCTACCCATCTCATTATGCGTTTTGATACAAGTTGATATTTCGAGTGTACTAAATTGATCATCAGTTCAATTATACTACCTATCTCTTATAAAACTCTTGATACATTCGATGATTCGTCACGTGCTTCATTGACCGGTGGTACGTTCCTTAGTTCGATCAGTATCTGTCTGAAATTGATGAGTTCTTCTATGATGACGCGCTAGTTCCCTTTTCGTTAAGAATCTGGACCGAGTTGATGAGGTTCACTCTTTAGTACTACCTTCGTATTGCTTCCAAGCATGAATGTTTTATGTATCTCTGTGTGAGATTTAAATTGTTACCCGCTACATTGTTGTTTCGTATTCCTTGGAACGATTTCGTTGTGAATTATGAAAGCCTAGGGCTTTGCAATGATTTTGATCAGGTGGGCGAGGTATCTCATCGCTTGGCGTTACCTTCCCAGTTATATCATGTATACGATGTATTCCATGTATCACTTCTTCGTGAGTATGATTATCATCCGCTTCATGTCGTGTTTTGCCCATTCGATCAGATTCGGGAAAATCTTTCGTATAGTGAAGAACCTGAGGCTGTTTTGAGCGTCAGGAAAGAGTCATGAGAACTAAAACAATTCCGTTCGTAAAGATTCTTTGGAAGAACCATCCTGAGAGCGAGACTACTTGGGAGACCAAAGAATCAATACGATCCAGTTATCCGCATTTTTCTTTTGACTTTGTACGTATTCATTTCGATATTGCTTTCGATTTCGCATTTTCATTTCGATTTCGCATTTCAATTTTCGAGGACGAAAAAAAAATTTTAGAGGGGAAGAGTTGTAAAACCCGAAACTTAACATAATATGAAATGACTAAAGTGCCCTCTAATTAAATTTTGGTGAACGTATGAAGTCACCTTGATAACATTATATTTATATCCTAACCAAAGTTAAACATAATTAAAACATTACATTATATGTTTGGTACAAAAAAAAAAGAAAAAAAAAAACTATGCTAATGCCGCTCCCCCTTGACCATAATGTGGTCCAAATACATGATAGCTAAAAGATTGTTAAGCCCATAATGGTGATTGAATCCTACCTTAATTACACTAATCACATTACACGGTTTTCTTTTTCCATACAACCGATCTTTCACAAAACCCTAACTCCAAAAAAATAAAAAAAACATTCGGCTCTTTTTCCCTCTTGTGTTGCTGCTGCTGTCGACACTAGGATCCCACAAAAGAAGTGTTTTGATCTTGTTCTTTAGTCATTCACGTCATCACAAGGTAACCCTCTAACACTAACATTGATCCATCCGAATTTATGAACCAAAAGTTAAGCAAAACATGTGTGTTGCTTTTGTTTTGATGCTGTCCGAATCAAAGGAGCAAGGAGAAAAAGAATACGTTCGTGTGGTGTTTTTGATATCTCGTTATCTGTGTTCTTCGTGAGATCTACGAGGGTATTGTATCACATACCTAGTTTAATCCTTATTCATGTTCTTCTAACGTTAATCGAATTATAAACCACATAATATGTCACATAAAATCATAAATGAAAAACCCTAAAATCTTATGTATGAATCGGACCAGGAGTATATGTGATGAAATTATTCGATTTGATTATGTTAAGACCTGTGATAATTGACCTAAATATGTTTTGGAGTAACCTATAATCATTATGTGTTAAGAATTAAAGAGATAAAATGATAAAACCCTAAGTGATACATGAATCTGTGAAAATCTGCTACTGATCTGGAATTTTGTTCAACTTTAACCGGCTGTGACTAAATGATGTGAACGTATATTTTGGTGTTTTAAGAGTCTAAAACTAATTTCAATGAAATAGCTACCTGGGAAAATTTAGTTTGTAATTTTTGGAGGCCTGGAAGGTTACCTTTTGATTTTTGGAAAATTATGTGTCTGATCGGATTTGTGAGTCTGGAAAATCAGTCCGGGTTTTTGAATTTTAATTTCCAAACCGTGTCGAATTAGGAGGTTTCCTTTGAACTTGGTAATCTTAGGATGTCTATTACTTCCTGGAATTTTTGTAGATTTTTGTGAATTTTTCTTAAAAGGTTTTTAATTAATAACTTTTCGTACAGTAAAATTAATCAGAAATCTGGACGAGTTGGTTTAAGTGAATTGTAATCCATAGTTATGTTACTTAATAAAATCTGGAAAAATTAGATAAAATACTTAAGACATTTGAGCATCTCTGGGAATTTTTGGGAATTTTATTACTGAGTTCTTATACGGTTTACAATTTATAGAAAACCTAACAATTTCGTATATAAAACTGTGAGAAATTATAAAAGGTTAAAAAGGAAATTAAAAGATGTTTTGTGTTTATTTTATAAACTAAAGGGTTTAAATTGTTAATTTCTAAAACTAATGGACCTAACTTGTGAACACATTTAACTTTATAGTAATTACATTTTACACCCTAAATTTATGAGAATTGCATATTAAACCCTAAACTTATGATGATTACCTAATAAACCCTAAAGTATGGAAACTACCTTATGAACACTAAAATTTTTGTAAAAGACATTATGAACCTTAAACTACGAATATGATCATCTTTAATACTTTAATTTGACATACGAGAATGTTAATGACCAAAGTTACCTAAAATGGAATGAGAACTAAAATGAAACCTTACGATCATATGAAACTTATAAGAGAACTTATGATTATTTGTAGATCGGGTGAAGAGGGAGTGATCATCCATCTCTATTTCTGTCGTTGCTTGATTTTGGTGTGCTTTGTCGAGGTACAGATATTCTGCTTTTTTGATAAGGAGCCTTCGGTCTCTTATTTTGATTCGTATTAGGTTTTCCTAAGCCATTGCTATGTTCCCTACACTGTGATATGAATCTTTGATATTTGAACCTTTGACATATGAACCTTTGATGTGAACCTGGAGATTTGGACTATGATTATGACCATGTGAACCTTTGCTTGATATGAACCTTTGACCTTTAACCCCAGTTTGATACCCGAGCCAAATGTGTTTCCTAGCCATGAAGGTAACATGGCCATGTCATTGATGCACCAATGGCATGACTCCCGTGTGGTCGAGTGATTTTCCACACCGTCCCCATTGTGATTGTGATATGCGCGCTTCATATTATTATGGCCAATGTGATTTGTGTGGGGGGCGCATGGATGCATCCTAGGTACGTATTTGTGATTGTGATATGTGATATATGTGGTGACTGAGGATGGGTGCAATCCACTTCTTTCACAAAATGTGGGAGCTGATCACTCCAATGTGATACATGAGGACACCCCTCATATTATCCGGTTACTAAAGAGGTATCCTCTCTAGATTGCTACAGGATTTGATATGTGATGTGATATGTGGGCTCGTGGTGGATTACTGTCCTAAAACCTTTACTCTTTATACCTTTTCTTATATCTTATTCATTATGATGTACCTGTTCATTTCCATTTGCTTTCGTTTCCGTTTGTTATTATATATCTGTTCACTGGGCTTTTTAAGCTCAGCCGCATTTCTTTTCCTGCGGCAGGTTTTAGTAGGAAGCTGGGTATGAGTGAAGATTATCTTTGACTTATAAGCTATTCCGGATTAGAGATGACTAGAAGAGACGATATTTAGACTTAGTAATTATTGTAATTCATTTGTAACCTTGTAGTTTCAGATTTTCTCTTTGTAACATTTGAAATTCATTTTATATTATTTAGTCATATGCTTTTGTTTGCTTTGATATGTCACCATAACGTAATACTTCTACCCTTATCGGGTTGGGGTGTTACATCAGCGGTACAACAGATTATTTCGGTTAGACATTAATGAAGATTGTTATGTGGCTGATCGATGGTCTAATAATGGTTGGAATTGGCATTGGCGTAGGCCAATTGAAGGAGGCAGAACTGGTGGTATGTTGGCTGCCATGATGGACGACATTGAACACATTGAGCTAACTTCTGAATCAGATACATGGCAGTGGCTCCTAGGTAAGGATGGTGTTTTTACGGTTGGAGAAACACGTAAACATATTGACAAGTGTATTCTTCCTATTATGGACTCAAGTACAAGATGGAACAAGTTTCTTCCAAGGAAGGTTAATGTCTTTATGTGGAGACTATCACTGGACCGCCTTCCTCACCGTTTCAATTTATCCAGACGTGGTTTTGATATCGATTCAATTTTATGCCCAATTTGTTTAAAGACGGCCGAGACTAAAGACCATGTCTTCTCTACATGCGAACTTGCTTCTGATGTATGGAGGTTAGTTCGAGTCTGGTGCAATATTTCCAATTCTAATCTGAGTTCCATTGCAGAATGGTTAGCGTGGATCGATGGTTTAGCAGGAGCCTCTGTTAAAAAAAAAAAGGAGCGGTTGTACGTGATAGTTGCGACTACATCGTGGTATATTTGGAAGTTTCGAAATAGTGTCATTTTTAACTCTCGGTCTATGAGGAAAAGTGACATTTTTGATTTCATACAATTGTATTCTTTTTCTTGGTTAAAATTTAGAGGGGCCAAAATGTTAAGTTGGCAAGATTGGTTACAATCTCCTTTGTAATTTTCTTCTAGCTTCTTGCTAGAAGTTGTGTTATAATTTATCTATGTTTTGCTGTTAAAAAAAAAAAAAAAAAAAAAAAGTTACAATAATTTCAGAATTTGTCATTTTTTACCAATCTTAGGTATTTGATTAATATCTTGACTTTTAAAACCAATTATGAGATGACAGAGAAGCAATTAACTTCGAATATAAAAGTTGTTATATAAAACATTTTGACAAATATTTGTAATAATAATCACTTAGTATTATTTCGATATTTGATTGATAATCTTTTACTATGAATTATTGTAAGAGAAATGTCATATCCACAAAAGATTCAACAACAAGCATTTGGTCTAGTGGTGATGACTTAAGGGGTTAAGTGAGTCTTCTGTGAGAGCACTACCGGTTGGGTGACCAACCGGGAAGTTCTCACATGGGGGCGGGCCACATGCTCTGTTGTTATCAGGCAATGAAAAGGAGAGTCTTTGAGCCATTAGTTGCGGAGACTCGAATCCAAGCCGGCCCCGGTTTTCATCCGGCTGTTACTCCAGCGAGTATTCTCGTGTGGAGGCAGTACGGTTTCCGGGCGGAAACCGTTGAATCCCCACTACACCAGCGTGGGCCCGGTTAAGACAACATAGTCTGGGTATGTAGTAGATGAAGGCTTGCCTTTATGGCGGGTACGACTCTCTTAACCACAAATTGAAAGTGGCCTTCCAAAAAAATATATATATATAACCACAAAAGATTTACAAAAAAAGTTTCACACAATGATGTGACAATATTATTTGTCCAATCAAATAAATTATTGTTTTTTTATAATTCTTTTAATTGGACAAATAATTTTGCTACATTATTGTGTGGAAGTTTTTTTTGTAAATCTTTTGTAGACATAGTATTACTCTTATTATAAATACGTTTATGTTTTTTATAGCAAGAACTAAATTATTGCAACCGTATAGGATGCGTATACAGCTGGAACGGACACAGCAGCAATAGTATTAGAATGTACATTCACTGAGCTTTTAAAACATCCTAGTGTTTTAAAAAAAGTTCAAGATGAAGTCAGGATGGTTCTCAAGGGCAAGCAACAAATAAAGCAAGATGCTATCGACAACATGAGCTACTTGAAAGCCGTTTTAAAAGAAACTCTTCGTCTTCATCCCCCACTCCCAACTCTAGTCCCTCGAGTAGCAAGCCAAGATGTCCAAGTCATGGGCTATGATGTTTCAAAAGGAACTAGGGTTATCATTAATGCATGGGACATTGCAAGAGACCCGAACGTGTGGGATGAACCACATGAGTTTCGACCTGAGAGGTTTTTGGATTGTACTATTGATTTCAAAGGGCATGATTTTGATTTGATTCCTTTTGGTGCTGGAAGGCGAGGATGTCCTGGGATTCCCTTTGCAAGGGTGACAATTGAGAATTTGCTGGCTAATCTTTTGCATAAATTCAATTGGGAGTTGCCGAATGGAGGGAAGGAAGATGATCTTGACATGACTGAACGACCTGGCCTTACCATCCGTAAAAAGTTTCCTCTTATGGTGGTTGCGACACCATGCTCTTCATAACTCATACACGGAGTGTGTCCATGGTAAACGGGTTGCAAAATAAGTACTAGTACGATAAGGGTCCATAATTCAGGTTTTTCATATCAGGGATAGTCTTAATATATAAAAAAAATTATTGTAAAAAACATAAAATGAAGTGGTTCACAGAAGAGAAGTAATGCATTTTTTTTTGGGTGATGTGGTCCATGATGTTGTATAGTTGATTAAGTGGTCATTATGTTTTGTAAGTTTGTTGGCATTTCAATATATTTCTTTTGGCTTTACTATAAAGTTAATTATTTCAATTCAAAAGTATTTTAAGCATGTTTAACATTGTTTGTGAGTTTCTGTTATCAAATCAATATCGGCCACTTGTTAAAGTTGTGTTTGCTAATTTGTAACTTAATTATGCAATTCTACCTTGCTATCTTTTATGATATGTGCAGCTTCATCTAAATGTTGTTAACTTGATTACCCTACGTTGGAGCCTTGTCTCAAAATATATGTTCACTTTCAATAACCACCAATCAAATTGCTTCTAAGTGAGTGAATTTGAATATTTATTGGTTGAAATTGCAATGGCTTCACTTTTTGAAAGTGTGTGCAATTTGAAAGTGGACATTTAATTTAGTACGGAGAGATTAGTTTTTAAGTCTATATGGATTGAGATGCATGTGAATGAGATTATTCTAAATACATACATAAAAAGCCAATGAACAAATTATTGTTGTTACCTTGCCGAGAAAAGAGAAAAGTAACACCTGCAAATAGACAATCTGACTACCAGAAAATCGAAAGTTACATATTTAGTCATTCTAAACCAGAGTAACTATGTTGAAATAACAAATAAATGAGAATTTATGTCTTTAAGAAGTAAGGACACGAATTTCTGCCTTTGTGTTAGTAGGTTTTTCAAAATTGGTACTAGTATTATCGTATCCTATTTTAATAGCCAGCAGCCACAAAAGATAAAACTAGTATGGTAATTCAGCTATGAAATATGTTATTTTAAAATTTAGACATGGGCTGCCTTACTGCCTATATGGGATTTATGTCATCCGGTCAAAAATTTTAGCTGGTACTTGTTGAAATATAAACTTCACATTTGGTACAGTTTTTCATAATTCAAATTCATAGCACACCACGACAATGACAAATGCTTTGATTTACGCTCTCGTGTCCCCCTTTACACTGTTCCCGCTCTTCAAATTTAATCGACCAAGCGTCAGAAAAAGAGCACCACCATCACCACCAAAGTTGCCCATAATCGGAAACCTTCACCAGATTGGGCCACTCGTCTACCCTTCCTTATATTCTTAATTTATCCCAACGGTATGATAACGACCTCATGCTACTCCATTTGGGTTCAGTCCCATCCCTTGTGGTCTCATCAACTGACTCAGCCCGTGAGATTATGCAAACGCATGATCTCAAATTTGCTAGTAGAGCACCCATGTATCTCAACAAGTATATTCTCTATGATGGTAAGGTATTAGCAGCAGCCCCTTTTGGTGGCTACTGAAGGCAAGCTAAAAAACTTATTGTCCAAGAAATTGTCAATACGATTTTTGATATAGAAATGTGTGTGTAAGTTAATAAGGCAGTGAATTGCTGACTTGTTTTTGAAACATTCAGATAGTGTAATATGTAGGGCGATTTTTGGGAGGAGTTATGAGGATTTAGAGATCGGAAACAAGCTTAAGAAGGTTACAAGGGAGTTTTTTGATGTTTTTTCTCATTTCTATTTTGTGGATTATATTCCTCAGCTTGCATGGATTGATCGTATTAATTGTGAGATAATAATCTCGACATTGCTTCTTTGCAAACACGAAGGACCAAAGTTGCTAAACAGAAAGTTAATAACCGAAAGTTAGTTATTCGGTTAGTAGTTAAGTTAGTTAAATGTCGGTTAATAATACCGAATAGTTGTGTCGTTTGAATTATATCCATTCGAACAGATACAATGATTGGTTCACAACCTTTCATGTAGTATATATACTTATGTACGTATAACATTACAATAGTTAGACATTTTTTAGTTATTCAGAATATACTTTGCAATTTCATTTTCGACTCACTTATTTGGGACAACATTTGGCATCAGAGCCTAGCCTCTTTGAAACGCCTCACGCTCGTTAAGAACATCAAAACAGAAAACTTATACGAGACAAGAAAACAACCAAAGAAGAAGGACACGCTGAAACATCACGTTTCAGAAAGAAAAGACGCAACGTTGGACATTGCCCGGATAACTAGGGACGCAAGGAAAGTAGTGCACGACCGTACTTGTGTAGAAATTGCAAAACGAAAGACACCAAAAACAGCATTGGTGACTTGTTTTGTGTTGTTGTGATCAGTGTATGTGAACAAAACAAGTAGAGAGAAAAGAAAACTTTCTGTGGGAGATTAACATCACACGACAACAAGACAGGAGACCCATTGTTGCAACTCTAACGCAACAAGTAGGAAGAAAAGACGTCAAGAAGATAGAAGACCCACTGTTGCTACTTAACGCAACAAGTAGGAAGAAAAGAAAGTTGCTTGGGCATAGAAAGAAAGGTATACCGAGAAAGAAAACAATCTAAGATTGTTTGGAGAAAAATGCTAGCAATAGAAGGAACAATAACAACGAAAAAAAACAAATTGATCACTTGTTTTAGAGAAATACCATAGGGTATTTTGAAGTGTTGTTGTGAATACGGTGTGGAACAAAAGAGAAGCAAAGAAAGGAATATTGTGGTACGCGTTTGGAAGAGATACAAGCAACAAGAACAACAAAAAACAAGTCGTTTTTTGTTTAGAAGACATACTACCATAGTAGTATTAGTACAAAAAACAAACAAACAAGCCGTTTGTTTTGGATTAAAATACCGAAAGGTATTTGGGAACTTTTCTGATTTGAAAGACTTGGAATACGAAAAAAAAAAAAAAAAAACAAGTAACAAACTTGCTGTTTTACCGAGAACACTTGGTGTTTTTTTTGGAAAGAAAGCCGAAGAACAGAAGGATCTAGGGCACATTTGGTTTCAAGTCGAGACAAAAGAGAAGGGAGAACAACGTGGGTGAAGTGTGGTTTAAACAAAAAGGCAATTCGACAACATCAAGAAAGGGTACAACCGGAAGACTGATACACGAATTGTTTCTGGTAAACAAGGGAAAAGAAAAGGCGTGATTGGTATAATACTCAAGTACCGACACACAAGAGGAATACATTTGTGTTTCTTACACAACAACGAGGTCACAAAACTCCAAACTTTGGATTTCAATTCATATTTAGATAGTATAGATATTTATTTTATACTATTAGGAAATCCCGAGAACTTTATATTGATCTTATATTATTAGGATTCCCGGATAACTATTTTCTATTCCCGTAGTAGTAGGAAATACCATACTAGTTAGAATTTCCCATACGATTAGAAGGTGAAGATTATAAACACTTTTAAGATGGCCGGTGACGATGCAAATGGTACTACGCCACCAAAACCCATAACACCAATCGCACAATATCAATGCCCAAAATTGAAAACCACAAACTACACTGTTTGGGCTATACAAATTAAGGTCATATTAGAAGCACATGGTTCATGGGATGCGATAGAACCTAAGGAAAACACGCAAAGTAGACGATAAGAAGGATAAAGCAACGACGGCCTTCCTATATCAAGCGTTGACCGAAGATGTGATTTTACAAGTAGCAAGTTGTAAAACGTCAAAGGAATTATGGGAATCGTTAAAAAGGAGACACGTTGGAGAAGAGAGGGTGCAACAAGCACGGTTACAATCATTGATGATTGGATTTCAGACCCTTCAGATGAAGGAAGATGACACGGTGGATGCATTTACAGCCAAACTAAACGGCTATGCCACGAAGGCTAAAGAATTAGGAAAAACTTTGGATGAATCAATTTTAGTACGAAAATTATTAGATTCCACACCAGATAGGTTCATTCAAATAGTAGCATCCATAGAACAGACAAATGATCTCGACGACATTACCTTAGATGAGATCGCTGGAAAACTTAAGGCATTCGAGGTAAGGATAAGACACCGAAAGGGATGACAAGTAGAAAGCCAGGATAACTTATTATTCGCACAAGGCGAACACTCTAGAAATGGAAAATGATTTACCAAACATAGAAGTAGATCAAACTACTCACGAGGAAACTGGCAAAATAATAGAAACAGAGATAACTCGAATGGAGAAAACTCAACTCACAAAGATAAGACAAATAAAAATAGACGTGAGTGGGATGTAAGAAAGGTAAAATGTTTCAATTGTGGGAAACTAGGACATATTAAGAAAGACTGCAGAAAACCATCAACAATTCAGGAACAATCAAACCTTATCTTAGAAGACAATGAACCATCACTATTAATGACTACATACGAAACTGAACATGAAGAAGTTTTCTTGAACGAAGGACAAATACAACCCCAGAAATATGCTACATCAGATGTTAGCATATGGTATTTAGATAATGGTGCAAGTAACCATATGACGGGAACCAAGAGTCATTTTAAGGACATTGACGAAAGCATCAATGGACTCGTTCGTTTTGGAGATGGATCGTATGTAGAGATAAAGGGTAGAGGTTCAATACTATTAGGATGTAGAAACCAACAACAAAAGATAGTTTCGGATGTTTACTACATTCCAAACCTCAAAAGTAACATACTTAGTCTAGGAGGTTGTAAGATCATCATGGATGGAAACAAACTGACTTTGTATGATAAGAACAAGAAATTGTTGATGAAAGTAGAAAGATCTAAGAATCGAGTTTACAGTATAAGACTACAAATAGAAGCACCTATATGTCTCTTAGCAAACGTGGATAACCAAGCATGGTTATGGCACGCTAGATTAGGTCATCTGAACTTTGACGACATCAACAAGATGACAAGAAAGGGTCTAGTGAAAGGAATACCAAGAATAAATCATGCAGGACAAATTTGTGATGCATGTTTATTAGGAAAACACAGTAGAACACCATTTCCAAATCAAGCTAAATTCAGATCAAAGAACCCGTTGGACTTAGTATATGGAGATCTCTGTGGTCCCATAAGTCCAGCCACACACTCTAGAAAGAAACTCATCTTCTTATTAGTAGATGACTGTACACGTTTTATGTGGGCCTACTTTCTGACATCAAAAGATCAGGCATTTAACACATTTAAGGAATTTAGACAGAAGATTGAAATGGAGTTGAGATTGAAGTTAAGAATGCTAAGAACTGATAGAGGAGGTGAATTTACATCAAATGAATTCACCAAATACTGTAAGGAAAATGGAATAGCACGACAGTTGACAGCACCATACTCACCACAACAAAATGGAGTCGTGGAGAGAAGAAATAGGACAGTGTTATCAACTACAAGGAGTATGATGAAAGCAATGAAGTTACCTTTAACTTTTTGGGCGGAAGCAGTCAGACACGCCATTTACATACTTAATAGGGTACCTACGAGAGCCCTGGAAGATAAAACGCCATATGAAGCACTCTACAACAGAAAACCGAATCTAGAAAACCTAAGAATATTCGGGTGCACAGCTTTTGCCAAGATAACCATACCTCACTTGAAGAAGCTGGATGACAGAAGCATACCAATGATTTACTTAGGAGTAGAGGAAGGATCAAAAGCATGTAGGTTATATGATCCTATAGGAAAGAAGAAACACGTTAGTAGGGATGTAAAGTTTATGGAAACAAAACCGTGGGATTGGGATAAGAATGAAGAGGAAGAAGGAACACAAGACTCATTTTGGGGAAGTTTTGTGGTAGAAGGAGTTGACAATGAAAAACCTATACCAGTCAACACAGAAAACATTGATAACACGTATCACGAACCGGATCAAATACCATATCCAGACTCACCAATCACATCACCAACATACACTTACAACCCTAACTCAGAAGATGAAGAAGAAGCTACTTTTAGCTCAGTAGGAGGCTCAGACAATAGATTTGATGATACACCAATACGAGGTTTCAAAGATATAACAGAGATATATGAGAACGCACGTGAAATTGAAACTGAAAGTTTATTATTTACGGAAGAAGAACCACGTAACTACAAGGAAGCATCAACAGATAAGAAATGGATTGAGGCCATGGAGATTGAATTGGATTCAATCAACAAAAATAACACATGGACTCTTACAACATTGCCAACAAATCAGAAGGCAATAGGACTCAAATGGGTTTATAAGACCAAAAGAGATGCACAAGGAAAGATCATCAAATATAAGGCAAGATTAGTAGCAAAAGGTTATGTACAAGAACAAGGGATAGACTTCGATGAAGTATTCGCACCAGTTGCTAGGATAGAGACAGTTCGATTGATATTAGCACTAGCAGCATATCATGGATGGCAAGTACACCACTTAGATGTAAAATCAGCATTTTTACATGGAGACTTGAAGGAAGAATTCTATGTTACACAACCTGAAGGATTTATTCAACAAGGAAACTCAGGAAAAGTCTACAAGCTAACTAAAGCTTTGTACGGCTTAAGACAAGCACCAAGAGCTTGGAATGTGAAACTTGATCAAACCTTGAAGTCATTAGACTTTAAGAAATGTAATCTCGAACAAGCAGTTTATACGAAGAGAAGCAAGACTTCTACACTCATAGTTGGAGTATATGTAGATGATTTGATAATCACGGGCACTCCAAAGCAGGAAATAGACTTGTTCAAATCCCAGATGAAAGACAAATTTGAAATGAGCGACTTAGGGTTGCTAGCTTATTACCTTGGGATAGAAGTTACACAGACTGGATGAGAGATTACAATCAAGCAAACAGGATATATTAACAAGATCTTGAAAGAAACAAATATGACGGACAGTAATGATACAAAGATACCAATGGATCCCGACACTAAGTTGGTCAAGGCGGAAGATGGAAACTCAGTTGACGTAACTTACTACCGTAGTTTAATAGGAAGTCTCAGGTACTTACTACATACAAGACCAGATCTTAGTTACTCAGTCGGACTACTCAGCAGATTTATGCAAGACCCAAAGGATCATCACCTGAAGGCAGTGAAACAAGTAATCCGATATATCAAAGGAACAAAGGAGCATGGAATAATATACAAGAAAGAAGGCGGCTGCAAGATTACTGGTTACAGTGACAGTAGCTATGGAATCAACACCGATCAAGGAAAAGGAACTACTGGAATAGTATTTTATTTTGGAGAGTCACCTATTACTTGGTGTACTCAGAAGCAACCAACAGTGGCGCTCTCATCATGTGAATCAGAATTCATGGCGGCTACTGGAGCAGCATGTCAAGCTTTATGGTTAAAACGACTACTTAGTGAATTAACTGGATGGCAAGAAAAAAGGATAACGCTGAAAGTTGACAACATATCAGCAATAGCACTCATAAAGAACCCAGTTTTTCATGGAAGGAGCAAACACATCGACATTCGCTATCATTTCATTCGTGAATGCGTAGAGAATGGTCATATCAATGTGGAACACGTCAGTGGAGAACTACAAAGAGCAGATATCTTAACAAAAGCCTTACCAAGACTAAAGTTCGTGACTATGCGACAAATGCTCGGAGTTCAAGACTTAGGACGAAGCAACGATCAAGATTAAGGAGGAGAATGTGAGATAATAATCTCGACATTGCTTCTTTGCAAACACGAAGGACCAAAGTTTCTAAACAGAAAGTTAATAACCGAAAGTTAGTTATTCGGTTAGTAGTTAAGTTAGTTAAATGTCGGTTAATAATACCGAATAGTTGTGTCGTTTGGATTATGTCCATTCGAACAGATACAATGATTGGTTCACAACCTTTCATGTAGTATATATACTTATGTACATATAACATTACAATAGTTAGACATTTTTTAGTTATTCAGAATATACTTTGCAATTTCATTTTCGACTCACTTATTTGGGACAACATTAATTAGTGGCTCAAATTGTAAAGTTGAGACCCTTGCCAAAGATATTGATGAGCTTTTGGAGGTAGTAGTAAAAGAGAGGCTTGTAGAAATAAATAGTTGAAAAGCCGATCATGAGATTGGCGAAGGTGTAGAACCCTTCCTCGATGCATTGTTTAGGATTAAGAAAGAGGGATTCTTGTCCGACAAAGATGGCGCCAAGCCCTTCCTTATGGTATGAGTTATTTCAATCTCATCCTCTCCCTCTTGCTAAACAAAGTTTTGCAACTATACATATATCTTCAGATCCCTGAATACTTCAACTTTTAAATTGCAATACTATAAATTAGAAAGTTTATGTTAATTATCACTTTATAATTATAACCATATAAGCAATTCTGGTTTTTGCATAAAGCTGGTTATTTGCTTATTTTTAAAAGTAAATAAATACATAAAAATAAGTAGGTTCTAACTACTTACTAAGGGATAAGCAGTTTCAAAGACACTATCCCAGAAACCCCCTTAGCTTGCTGTAACTTGACTGTGATTTTTTTTTTTTGAACGGCAAGAGAATATAGATTAACAAACTAGCAAGAAGCTAGAACAAGTTACATACACGGGGATAGAGCGTTACAAGGGTTACATATCCACTCTATCCACTTAATAGGAACCTTTTTTTGTCTACTAGAGATCCAAGTAAATGACGCGAGCTTTACATTATCAATGATAAGCTGCTTGTTGGGTTTTTTTGTAGCAAAAGTCATATCATTGCGGAACCTCCAAAGTAGCCAATGAGTTGTTTGAACAACCACGTCGAAGAATCTGATGGAGGCGGCAGGGAGGGGGACTCTATTAGCAAGGTTAATTCCTTCGAGAAGATTAGCAATGGTGATGCTAGGAATGTTCCACCAGTCCACAATTCTTTTCCATGTGTCCTTAGCAATAGAACATGAAACGAAAATGTGGTCCTCGGTATCAATTGCATCATCAGCAATGTTAGAATGGGTGATGGTGGAGCGTTTCGCACATCCTAGTGTGCTAATGAAAATGCAGGTGGGTGTTAAGGAGATTGTAAATGGGAAGCAAAACATAACTGACGATGATGTGGAGCAGATGAAGTACTTGAAAGCTGTGATCATAGAGACTACACGACTCCACGCTCCAGCTTTACCATTTCCTCGAGTTGCAATGCAAGATGTGAATGTATTGGCGTTTGACATTGCAAAAGGAACCAGAGTTTACATAAATACATGGGCAATCACAAGGGATCCTAAAGTGTGGGACAAACCCGATGAATTTGTGCCTGAGAGGTTCGTTGGACATTCTATGGATTTCGTGATGCATGATTTCAAGATTCTTCCATTTGGATCTGGCAGAAGGAGTTGCCCCGGGATGGTTTTTTCGGTGGCAGTCGTTGAGAAGGTTATGGTAGTTAGATTAGCCATTGTACGACTAGAAATGTGTGAGCCTATTGGGGGCACACACGTTAATACACGAAGAGTACGTGTATTAAATAATTAATATATATACTTGTTATATTTATTAATTGTTTAATATGTTTCACGAAATAATTTAACGGTTATTAGTTTAAATCGTTAGACGCTTTAACTAATTTAAATATATGTTAAATATAAAAGAGAGGGACTTGGATGTCGGAAAATGAAACTCCCGGACTTCCTTCCAAAGTGGCTAGTCATGGAAGGATCTAGGAGGGGGCTATGTGTCGTCTTTTGCTAACAAAAGGAGGTAATAGCTAAACTTGGTAGACAAGTTGTCTAGCTATATATACACCCCTTAGGGCTTCACAAAAGAGATGATCCAAAAAGAAAACACACGACACAATATAAAAAGAATTATACCCCACGTATTATCTATCCAATCGGTGGCAGAGAACTTATATTGTTTGGTTTGAATAAGTCAACAATCTCAAGCCTATTAAACAAGAATTTAGATTCTTGTTTTCATTAGTTCCTATCTTTCTTTTATAAATACGATCGAATGTATCTTTCATATAGGATTCGATTGTGTTTAAGCTACAACAAGAACACAAGTTTGTTTAGTTGTATACGTGAAGCAAGCGACTAGCATCCTAACGTATTTGTTTGACGTGTAGTGTGAGCAACCGTAGAGGTGGTATTTTAACCACTATTAGTTTCAATTTGCGGGTGACTACAAGGGTTAGTTTTCTATTTAGTTTTCTTGTTCCCTTTTATTCTTTGTTTGTTTATTACACGTGTTAACTATAATTGTAAACTAGATCCATTATCCGCTGCGTACTCGTAGTTAATGGTTAACATGATTAATAAAATCCCAACAGTGGCATCACGAGCCATCTCGTTTATCGATTATGGGTTACACGATTTAATAAACACGCGAAAAGGCTGCATGAAATCTAACTTAGTTATTTGTTTTATTTTTTTTTGACAACTATAATGCAATACTTGTCATTAATTAATAAAAAATAACAAGACACAAATGAATTGATTAACGGTTAATTAGATACATAAAATAGCAAAAAAAATTAAAATTAATAAGTTTGCCATGATTATTTTATGTGTGTATTCCGGCTATAAGACCTACGCAATCATTTTTTGTGATGCATGTGGCGATCTAGGCACTTGATGAAAACCTAGTGAGGGTCTTATGGTTCTCTTTTTGGGGAAGACTTGATAGAATTCTCGGATCTAAATGTTTACTTGTTAATATTATTGTCATGTTTTTAGTATTATGTTCTTTTGTGATTTTTATTTTTAGCCTACATGTTTACACGCCTAAAACTAAAATAAAAAAGGACTAATACCTATAAAAAGATGACATTAATATGGTCTTAATTTACATGCCTTAATACCACGCTCATTGTGGCCTGCTATTTGATTCGTGGAAAATTGTTTTTGTAAAATTAAGTGACCTAAATTATTGAAACAAGTTTTCATGAAATTAAAAATTGGACGCTATGGACACTTGGGAAGTACGGCTCACCCACTAGAACAAACTATAAGGGGGGTTTCAGGCGGTGCGCATAGTCACACCTAAAGGATTTCCGGTCATAGCTTCGCGCTGACCTGGTCCTCCGCCTCCTTGCGAGTTCGATTGGAGCTACCGTGAACCATGATGATCACTATAGTGTCATTACTAAAAGTTTTTTAAAATAAAGTGCTACAAAGTTGTTTTGCGTGCTTCTTTGTACACGATTTTATCACATTTATGTGTATACCCTATATGAAATATTAAGTCTATGCCAGCTAACCAAGAACACGTGCATTTGGCTTGACCTCTTTGGTCAGACCTTAGGGCCATTCCAACCCATGGCGAATTTTGCTCATTGGTCAGACCTTTGGCGATTTTTGCAAGTTCTTGCTTGGTCGACTTAATTCGAGTATGCTTGGTCAGACCTTGGACCCGAGGCATAAGATGAGACTAAACATGCTCATGACATTATTACTTGTCTACTAATGTCTTGATCAGTCTCATAAGTCTAAGAGTTGCAGTTTATGCAATTAACGCTCGTCGCTTACCTCTTGCCCTACTTGTTTACACGCTGGTCAGACCTCCGGTAATAAGTGGGAGGTCAAGTTGGATCTTAGTCTTAATTAGTAATTAATTGGGTAGTTAATTCTTTTAAGAATTTAATTATCGAAAATACTAACATTGAACTTTCTATGTTCTGATTAAAATTGTGTTGTTGCAACATAATTCGTAAACAAAAGTTTGTTTTTCTTAAAAAGACACACTTAATCTCTTTTCCTGGTAAGAAGAGTGAGACTTATTCCTATTTGTTTTCTCCTTAGTTGACAAACTAAGATAGGATTACAATCGTTAAACTCAGTTATGATCTTTCATTACCCTTTTCCGGTATTGAAATAATTGAAAGATAAAATATTTTGTGTAACTAGAAAACATTTTGTCTATAGCTACCAAAATAAATGACATCTTGCACTTGTCACGATGTATGAGTTTAAACCGCAAAGAGTAAAGAAATTACTAGCATATTCGCTAGGTATTTTTCTTGGACTCTTATTATTCCTTATAGTGCTAAATACCCTTGGGGCTCTGTAGACGATAAAGGAGGAATTGCATGCTAACTATTCAAGTTAATTGAAAGCATGAATGGCTAGTCCCTCATCTACATAAGTAGGACTTCATATACTCTGTTCAATACCTAAGTACATTGCTACTTGTAGGCATTCGAAGAGAATAGGAAAGTGTATTAAATTGCAATATGCTTTCTACTGGCAATGTAACACTTACAATGTTGACAAATCCAGTGGGAGCATTGCGTTTTATTACTGAAATAACATTCCTGTAATGTTGTCAATTTCAGTGGGAGCTACGAGATTTATTTCCTTGTTAGTCACCCATATCATTTCAAACTTGCTTTGAAATAATTCATTACTTTCCGAATATGAACGACCATTGCTTAAAGGATAATTGCATTTTATTTTATTAGATAACTCGTTGCCTTTCTGCTGTTCCTTTCTGAACGTTATCTATAGAATAATAATCCACAATTCCTTATTAAAGGTTATGGTTCTAAAACTACTTGTAATATCTATGACATTATCATATTGTTTACACAATCAATCACATGTTGTTTGTTTTCATAATATGATGTTGTGCCTTACACAAGTGGGAGAAATCTCAAAGTGTGTGCAAGGAACAACATATTATTGGTTTCTCTTGACCGCAAGGTAAGAAAGCTAATAATTCTACTAGGACTTAAACACACTAGATGTTTGTTGCCCTACTACATTCAAATGTCATGATATAGTGTAAAGATACTTCAACATTTCGACTACATGTTTTAGTCAACATAATTATGGTTAAATGATAATAATCATAATTCTGAAGTATAAAATTAACTTGAAATTACTACAGAACTCAAGAGTTTGCGTTCATGATTACTTTTGTTAGTATAATTATGTTTACATGTTAAGACATAATTATAAAGCCCTTGAATTAATCAATGACTTATAACATAAAGTATATAGTAAAATTGTTATGTCTTCTAGTTAACACATAAACATGAGGCCTTTGAATTATTCAAAGACTTATAATGTATTATTGACATGTTCTGTTTTCTTGTAAACACATGAACATATAATTCTTGAACAGTTATGTCTTCTTGTGAACACATGAGCATAAGGTTCTTGTATTATTCAAGAAATATACATTATAGCATGAACTTGGTTCAAAAATACTTAATATGCAATTTGGCTCGACCCAATTGACAAGTATTTGATCCAAAGAGAATTAAGTTATCTATGGAATTCTGATATAGTCTCACAATTCCAATACTCATAGAATACTACATTATTATGGTATGTCTAATAGGTTGAAACAAACAATATTCATATTGTTTAATTCATGATAGCTTTAATTGCTCTGCCTCCAAAATCTATCAAGGTTAGAAAATTGCATGTGTCGTGGACATACTCAATATGGTTCAAACCAAGAAGGTATTCAAGACAACCCATGACCGAAACCCCTAAACCTTTAGGGATTTTTGGTTTTTCCACTCAAACCAATCGAATCCTAAACCCTTTTGGGTTTTTGATTTTTCTACACTTCCTAGCTTGAAGATTGTAGTATTGGTGTTCCTCCTAGCTCGACGAAACACAAAACTGTTGCTAAGGTCTTCGGTTAAAGGGTGATACAAAATTAGGGTTTTGCTACAAACCCTAATTAGAGTTGTTGGAAGGTATTCCATTATGTCTTGATTTAAGTTCTGAATTTGTTATAATCTTATGAAGCATTTTATTAACAATCTAGAGATGAGAACTTGAAATGTATTTTGTGGTTCCCAAATAAAGAACAATTTATTGTTGCTTAAATACTTAGTATTTAGAGAATTGTCTCTACTTACAAAAGTAAGTGGGAGCATATACAAATCTTGAAGATATTCAAGAACAAATACATAACCTTCTAAAATCCACTTATTAATGTCATACTAAGGTTAAACATGTAAATGTCGACTGAAGTATAATGTTACTCTCATTCATAAATCTGCAAGGATGCCTCATCACTTGATTGATATTTTGATATCAATGCTGAGGAATATAAGTTAATGGATCATTGAAAATCTGCTAACTGATAAGGTACATTATCACATCTTGAATCTGATAAATGTCTTAGAACTATGAATGATAAGATGTAGTCCTTAAAAGGCAAATCAATGTTTTGAGCTTGATTGTTATTTTGCCTAACAGTTAACCTATGAGGTTGGAATAAGTTTCTTTTGAAGAAAGGCTCACAAGGACACAATTGTATACATGTTAATGCATGGCTTATAATAAGAAGTTTTAATCATACTCAAGCAATTGACTGTGATTAGATTTTTCTTATATACATGCATTAATTAAATAAAGATAATTAATTGTCATACATGTTTCCTTGAATGTGGAATATGGCAATTAAGTTTTATAAATCTTTCCTTTATGATTATCTTTTGCGAGGACGGTGTGTAATCAAAATGGTTATGAGTTTATATAATCTTTATGTAGTATACAAGTTTAAGCAATCCAAGTTTGGATTGGATCATGCATCTAGGAGCTGAGATCTTGAATTTAATTACAATATGATTTTGATTGAATTAAGATAACTCCTGATTACATCTGACATTAAGTGGGAGCACTATGTTTTTCCTTAAAATTCATATGTTGTATAACATATTGAAGATATCATTCCATTTAAGCTAGATTTTAATCCTTAAGCTTGGAATGCAACTTCACTTGGGATTTAGGGAATAGAATAAACAACCTTGGAATAAATGTTTATTTGGAATAAACATATGCGGAAAATTAAGTCCAACACAAATGCAATATATCATCGAAGCAAGTCTTAAATGGTATATTTCACTCGGAATAATTTATTACATGGATGAAAACCTTATGTTTTTAACTAAGGATTTATCATGTATATATTATGTTGTGTATAAGACTGGTTGTTACTTTTGCACTAGAGCAAGATGAGCTGACAACAACAATATCTAATTGAGAGTATTTAGATTATTGTTAATACATATGTTTACGAATTATAAAGCATAGTGTTGTATACGTACAATGATGCTAGAGGATAATTAAAACTAGTTAAAGAAGGATTTTATCATTTATGATAAATCTGCTAACTAGATGTGCTCAACGAAGAGCAGTGTTGCATTACACATTAAGGAATAAGAATACTTTACATTTTAAGAAACTGTAAAGATGATTGTCAGTATGTCGTTGACTTCTAATGCCTTATGCAAGGTAGTGCGACATCTCCATACTATGACACTTGCAGTAGTATGAGCATATGAGATAAGACACTCATCTCAAATCCCTCACTATATGTGAAATTTGAAACTAGTATTCGAAAAGTTTACTCAGATGACTATTTAGTTTTCTTGTAAAGAAAAGTTGAGAATGTTGGAAACATTAGACTTCAATTTACTAATTAGTCTCATGCATATCTGTTTATAGTATTTGGATAATTGGGATTGTAAGACAATTTTTACTTTATGATGAATAAAGATACTTGGTATTTGTTATTCATTCATATAATAATTGTTATCCTATATTTGCATGTTTAATCCTTGAATGATTTTATCGTTCTAAATATGTCCATTGTCGGTTAACAATTTGGGAATATTGTTATGCAAGGCAAATGTGAGTGTTGGTTATATTCTATGAGAATGTGGATTGTTCCCGCCAAACTCATATGTATTCACGAGG
Organism: Artemisia tridentata subsp. tridentata; assembly: GCA_021014915.2. Lineage (NCBI taxonomy): Eukaryota > Viridiplantae > Streptophyta > Magnoliopsida > Asterales > Asteraceae > Artemisia > Artemisia tridentata. The sequence continues at coordinate 112,257,970 of CP139504.1, forward strand.
GATGCATATTGGATACCCCAACTTTCGAACATTTACTTTTGGATCCTTGTCATGAGTAAGATGTTGAAAATGGTTTACTAAGTCATCCTTAGACTTGAGATACAAGAAAGTTCTGTTATGTGTGGATATCACTTTTGTAATTATATGCCAAACGCTGCCCTGAATAAGGTAGTTATAAAAGCTATTTTTCAGAGTGATGTGAAGCAGCATCCACAACACTTGTAGTCAACAAAGGATTTGTTACTCCACTTGATATGTGCAGAAAGATACCATGGGCCCTCTCCAGAATTAATCAGATAATTGTTTGGCCAAACCCAAAGGGTAATGCAAGGTGATTCTTGATTACATTTGGTATGTCTGAATTAAATTCTATAACGAGAATCTAAATGGTTAAACTATATGGAATGAGTTAGGATCCATATCCATGGTTTAACGGTATCTATAACAAGGGATGATTATGTCAAGAAATAAATAACCATGCTACTGAGAATATTTTTTGAAACTTTATCTCAGACATTTCTAGTTCAATAACGAATGTGAGTGTTGCTAGACGTTTCCGTCGTTGGTATATATGGTGTCTGCTACTCCAACTCCCAAGTGGGAGCTGTTGGGTTATGGTAGTTAGATTAGCCATTATACGACTAGAAATGTGTGAGCCTATTGGGGGCACACACGTTAATACACGAAGAGTACGTGTATTAAATAATTAATATATATACTTGTTATATTTATTAATTGTTTAATATGTTTCACGAAATAATTTAACGGTTATTAGTTTAAATCGTTAGACGCTTTAACTAATTTAAATATATGTTAAATATAAAAGAGAGGGACTTGGATGTCGGAAAATGAAACTCCCGGACTTCCTTCCAAAGTGGCTAGTCATGGAAGGATCTAGGAGGAGGCTATGTGTCGTCTTTGGCTAACAAAAGGAGGTAATAGCTAAACTTGGTGGACAAGTTGTCTAGCTATATATACACCCCTTAGGGCTTCACAAAAGAGATGATCCAAAAAGAAAACACACGACACAATATAAAAAGAATTATACCCCACGTATTATCTATCCAATCGGTGGCAGAGAACTTATATTGTTTGGTTTGAATAAGTCAACAATATTAAACAAGAATTTAGATTCTTGTTTTCATTAGTTCCTATCTTTCTTTTATAAATACGATCGAATGTATCTTTCATATGGGATTCGATTGTGTTTAAGCTACAACAAGAACACAAGTTTGTTTAGTTGTATACGTGAAGCAAGCGACTAGCATCCTAACGTATTTGTTTGACGTGTAGTGTGAGCAACCGTAGAGGTGGTATTTTAACCACTATTAGTTTCAATTTGCGGGTGACTACAAGGGTTAGTTTTCTATTTAGTTTTCTTGTTCCCTTTTATTCTTTGTTTGTTTATTACACGTGTTAACTATAATTGTAAACTAGATCCATTATCCGCTGCGTACTCGTAGTTAATGGTTTAACTTGATTAATTAAATCCCAACATGGTTTTTTCGGTGGCAGTCGTTGAGAAGTTGTTGGCAACCTTGTTATGCAAGTTTGATAGGGCATTGCCGCACAGGAGGACATGGACATGAATGAAACAGTTGGGCTTGCAATTTATAAGAAAACTCCATTGTTAGCTTTGGCAACACCTTTCTCGTGGTAGCTATACCTTGTAAAATAACCATATCATACTGTTCAAAGTTATACATGGTTTAGCAATAAGCCAACCTTATGTGGGCATGTGATAGAAAATAAATTTGTCAGTTTTATTCGAATGTTTATTATGTGTTAAAACCGTCTTTTCAGACAAATGTGTAAGATATTGCTGAAGAAAGTCAGAGGAGTGAATTGAATGATCTTGGCTTCCAATTACTGGTGTTGAATGTAGAGTACTAGAGTGTTTTATAGTAGCAACTTCGTTTTTCAGCATATATATGGGCCACGATTGTAAGCTTTTCGGGGGAAAAATAAATAAATAAAGGGGGGGTGGGGGGGGGGGGGGAAATAATAATAATAATAATAATAATAATAATAATAATAAAATAATAATAATAATAATAATAATAAATAAAAAAATAAAAAAATAAAAAATTAAAATTGCTCTTATTAGTTTTGAATTTTGCTTTTTAGTTTTTATAAATTATACTAGCTTATAGTACCTGCGTGTTTGATACGCTTGTTAAAAGTGATATATTTGATCAACTTACCTTATATTTTAATCTTCATGAGTTTATTAGGGAGGAAGGAGTGGAGCTGCGGGCTTGGAGGCGAGCTGGCGAGCTCAAACGGAACACCGCTGCCACTGCAGCGGGTTGGCCAAGCGGGTATGGTTTGCGAGCTTTGAGCTCGAAGCGAGTTGGAGAGTTTAGCAACGGTCATGTGACCGTTTAGGGGGTTTTGTGAAATTTTTTTTTGACCGTTTGGGTGGAGCGGGGTAAAAAAAAAACAAATTTAGTCCCTTTTGGTTGCACTATATAAATCCGAACAAAACACACATTTTTCACAACAAAAAAATTTAACAAATCACAACACACATTCTTAAAAATATGGTTCCAAGAAATAAGAAAATTGGTGCAAGTTCTTCGTCGAAGGGTCGTGAACGGGGCACTCGATCTAAACCAGCTCGACCTATACAAACACAATCGGCTCCTCGACCCATACAACCACAATCGGCTCCTCGTCAACAACACCATTCGACTTCGCAACAAAACTATTATCATCCCCTACCACCGAGTCCTCCACGACAAAAGGCCCAATATCTTGTACAAAAGGCCTTATATCAAGATCACAAGTTCTACAACAAATCGCACCAGCACATCACCAACCCCGCAATGCTAAAGTGGACGCTTGATAAGAAGCGTGGGATAGCTGCGAAATATAACTGGCCTTGGACTTGGGGCGATTTGTAGTTTTTTATTTTTAGGATTTGTAGTTTTTTATTTTTAGGAATTGTAGTTTTTAATTTTTAGGAATTGTATTTTTATTTTTAATCAAGTGTTTGTTTTTTTTTTTATATAATTATTTAGTATTGGAAGGGTTGATGATGCAAATTTATAAATTTGAAGGACAAATTATGAATATTTAAAAAAAGATTTGGGAGGGTTGAGAATGATGGGCGCCACTAAAAAAGGTTGAATGGAGGGTTGGAGGGTTGAAATGAGGTGGAGGAATTTGATTGGTTAATTTTGTGAGGGTTGGAAGGTTGAAGATTGTCCACTCCCTCCACCTTTAGTGATTGCAAGTCTAAGCCAAGAAGGTACGAACATAGTGACGGACCCTTTCAAAAATAGGGGATGTATTTCCTTGCGAACGTCTCTCCTCTTCTAGCACGCACAGTTTGCATATGGATAACAAAATTGATTATGACTATCTGATGCTTGAATCTTTATAAATAATGAAACTTTAAACAGCAAAAGCACATCCAAAAACTATCTTCATATTTATGCTTAGTATTATTATTAGTTAGTTAAAAGTTAGAAGGACCATTTATGTTAAGTAGGAAGTTTATAACTAACTTCTAGTTATTTCGGTTGGACAAAGACCAAACCGAATGGTCACAATGGTTAGGCCAAGTCGAATGGTCACAACCATTCTGATGAAAAGTCACAATGGTTCAACACAATGGTTGAAACCTTATATATATGTAATTACATGTAACTTTACAATGGTTAATAAAATTTTAGATTTACTTATTCATTTTTACTTTGCAACTTAATATCGATCAAGAAACATTTGGGACAACAATTGGCATCAGAGCAAGGATTCAATACACCGAAACAAAAACAAAATTCTGAAAACATCATCAAAATATTCAGAAACCGAAGCCAAGAAAAAACGCAGGAAAAGGAGAAGGACAATCCGTTTTTTCTTCTTGAGCGAGAGAGACAATCTGTTTTCTTTCTATTCTTCCAAAGAAAACATAAGAAAATTGAATAAGAAACGCGTAGAAAAGATAGTGCACGATCTAGTTTACGCAAGGAGTTGCAAACGCCAACATCAAGCGTATTGGTGTCGAGGAAGAAAAGAGGAGACTTTGTGTAGAACAAGAGACAACCGGTTGGAGATTAACACAAAGCAAAAACGTTGTTGTAAAGAAGAAAAGTATACGAAGAAGATTTACTAAGAGTACTCAAGATTGTGTGGAGATTTATTTGTTGTGTCGAACTTAACACAACAACAACAACAACAACAGCGTACGCAACAAAAACAAGAAAAAAACCAGAAATTTTTTTGTTTTTTTTTCGTTGCAAAGACAAGGAGGAACGAAGAGTTTGATTTGTTCCAGAAGGTTGCCAAGGCGTGGTAACATAGAACGTGTAAAGTGAAGACAAGAAGAAAAGAAATCACAGTCCGAGTTTTTTGGGTTAGAAATTAAAAGTCGAATTGAAGGGAAAGGAACCAAAGACAACGAGGCAAAACAAAACAAGGGAACACACAAGGAAATTCAAATCTGTGAATTATCACAACGAGGTCACAAAACAAAATTCAAACCTTTTGAATTTCGTTATATTTCATATTAGATACTCGTATTATTACTAGGATTTCCGAAAACTATTATTGTTCCCGTAGTATTAAGTATACCACAAAGGGTAGAAATTCTCATTGAATTAAGAAGTAAAAATCATAAACATCTCTAGAATGGCCGCTGATGATGAAAATACATCTAACAAAAACATAGTTAAACCCATAACACCTATTGCACAATTTCAATGCCCTAAGTTGAAAAATACAAATTATACGGTATGGGCTATACAAATTAAGGTTATATTAGAAGCACATGGTTTATGGGATACAATAGAACCTAAAGCAGGCGTAGAAGTAGATGATAAGAAGGATAAGTCAACTATTGCCCTTCTATATCAAGCATTATCAGAAGATGTGATTTTACAAGTAGCAAGTTGTAAAAAGGCAAAAGAATTATGGGATTCACTAAAAAGGAGACACGTAGGAGAAGAGAAAGTGCAACAAGCAAAGTTGCAATCTTTAATGATAGGATTTAATGCCCTTCAGATGAAGGATGATGAAACCGTGGATGCATTTTCAGATAAGTTAAACGGTTACGTTACTAAGGCAAAAGAACTAGGCAAAACATTGGATGAATCACTTGTAGTTAGAAAACTATTAGACTCCACACCAGATAGATTCATTCAGATAGTAGCATCCATAGAACAAACTAGTGATCTAGATGATATTACCCTAGATGAGATCACTGGAAAACTCAAGGCATTTGAGGAAAGAATAAAACTCCGTAAGGGAAATCAAGTTGAAAGCCAGGATAATTTACTATTCACACAGGGTGAACACTCAGATAGAGGAAAGAAAGTTATTAAACGCGAAGGTAGACCAAATTATTCACGAAAAAACTGGCGAAAAAACAGACATAGAAATAACTCACATGAAGGAAACTCAAACTATAAGGGAAACCCTAATAAGAATACAAATAGGAAGGATTTGAGTACCGTAAGATGTTACAAGTGCAACAAACTTGGACATTTCATGAACAAATGTAGATCAAACACAACAGCTCAGGAACAATCAAACCTTATCTTAGAAGATGAAGAACCATCACTATTAATGACCGTACATGAAACCAAATACGAAGAAGTATTGTTGAATGAAGGCCAAGTTCAACCAGGGAAATATGCTTCAAAGGATGAAAGCGTATGGTATTTAGATAACGGTGCGAGTAACCATATGACAGGAACCAAAACTCATTTTAAGGATATAGATGAAAAGATAACAGGAAGAGTACGTTTTGGGGATGGGTCATATGTAGAAATAAAGGGAAAAGGCTCTATATTATTAGGTTGTATAAACCAAGAACAAAAGGTAGTAACGGATGTGTATTATATACCGAACCTTAAGAGCAACATACTAAGTCTAGGACAACTTACAGAAATAGGTTGTAGAGTTATAATGGATGGGAATAAATTGACTTTGTATGACAAGAGCAGAAGGTTGTTGATGAAAGTAGAAAGATCTAAGAACAGACTTTACAGTATTAAACTACGAATAGACACACCTATATGTCTATTAGCAAATATAGATAACCAAGCATGGTTATGGCATGCTAGATTAGGTCATCTAAACTTTGACGATATCAACAAGATGACTAGAAAGGGTCTAGTAGATGGATTACCTAGAATAAATCATGTAGGACAGATTTGTGATGCATGTTTATTGGGAAAGCATAGTAGAACACCATTTCCAAACCAAGCTAAATTCAGATCAAAGAACCCGTTGGATTTAATATATGGAGACCTTTGCGGTCCTATAAGTCCAGCAACACACTCAGGCAAGAAACTAATATTCTTGTTAGTAGACGATTGTACACGTTTTATGTGGGCTTACTTTCTAACTTCAAAGGACCAAGCCTTTAGTACATTCAAGGAATTTAAGCATAAGGTAGAAATGGAATTGAGATTGAAAATAAGGATGCTTAGAACAGATAGAGGTGGTGAATTTACATCAAATGAATTCACACAATACTGTAAGGATAATGGGATAGCTAGACAGTTAACAACACCATACTCACCACAACAGAATGGAGTAGTGGAGAGAAGAAATAGGACAGTGTTATCAACCACAAGAAGTATGATGAAAGCCATGAAGTTACCTTTAACTTTTTGGGCGGAAGCAGTGAAACACGCTATTTACATACTAAATAGGGTACCTACAAGAGCCCTAGTAGATAAAACCCCATATGAGGCACTCTACAGTAGAAAACCAAATCTAGAAAACCTAAGGATATTCGGATGCACAGCTTATGCTAAGATAACAACACCTCATTTAAAGAAGCTGGATGATAGAAGCATACCAATGATCTATTTAGGAGTAGAGGAAGGATCAAAAGCATGTAGGTTATATGATCCAATAGCCAAGAAGAAATATGTTAGTAGAGACGTTAAATTTATGGAAACTAAACCGTGGAATTGGGAAAAGAATGGAGAGGATACAAGTACACAAGACACATTTTGGACTAGTTTTGTGGTAGAAAAAGTTGACAATGCAAACCAAATACCTGTCAACATAGGAAACGATGACGATGTAGTTCCAATACCGGATCCGTTACCAGATCCAACACCAGAACCAAACTCCCCCTCAGAACCAAACTCACCATTCACACCACCAACATATAGTTACGAACCTAACTCAGAACGTGAAATAGAAACTACTATTAGTTCACTTAGAAGCTCGTTAGGAAGCTCGGGAAGAATTGATCATACACCAGTTAGAGGATTAAAGGATTTGAAAGCAATCTACGAAACAGCTAGTGTCATTGACGCACCTAGCCTACTCTTCATAGAAGAAGACCCTCGTAACTACAAGGAAGCATCAAAAGATCATAAATGGATTGAGGCCATGAAGATTGAATTGGATTCAATAAACAAGAACAACACATGGTTTCTTACTACATTGCCAGAAAATCAAAAGGCAATTGGACTCAAATGGGTATTTAAAACCAAAAGGGATGCACACGGACATATTATCAAATACAAGGCACGGTTAGTAGCAAAAGGATACGTACAAGAACAAGGAATAGACTTCGATGAAGTATTTGCCCCAGTTGCTAGGATAGAAACAGTTCGTTTAATATTAGCATTGGCAGCATATCACAGTTGGCAAGTTCATCACTTAGACGTAAAATCAGCATTTCTACATGGTGATTTAAAGGAAGAAGTCTACGTTACACAACCAGAAGGATTCGTACAACCAGGAGAATCAGGAAAAGTGTACAAGCTTATTAAAGCTTTATATGGATTAAGACAAGCACCGAGAGCTTGGAACGTGAAACTTGATCAAACCTTAAAATCATTAGATTTCAAGAAGTGTAACCTCGAACAAGCAGTTTATACAAGGAGGACCAAGAACTCAACAATTATAGTTGGAGTTTATGTAGATGACTTAATAATTACAGGCACTCCAAAGAAAGAAGTAGAATTATTTAAATCCCAGATGGAAGAAAAATTTGAAATGAGCGACTTAGGATTGTTAGCTTATTACCTTGGGATAGAAGTTACACAGACAGGAGGAGAGATTACAATCAAGCAAACAGGTTATATAAACAAGATCTTGAAGGAAACAAACATGGAAGATAGTAATGATACGAAGATACCAATGGATCCCGGTACTAAGTTGGTCAAGGCGGAAGATGGAGAATCAGTTGACGCAACTTATTACAGAAGCTTAATTGGAAGTCTCAGGTACTTACTACATACAAGACCAGATCTTAGTTACTCAGTCGGACTACTCAGCAGATGGATGCAAGAACCAAAAGACCATCACCTGAAAGCAGTAAAGCAAGTAATCCGATACATCAAAGGAACAAGAGAGCATGGCATAATTTACAAGAAAGAAGGCGGCTGCAAGATTACAGGATATAGTGATAGTAGCTATGGAATCAACACTGATCAAGGAAAAGGAACTACAGGCGTAGTATTTTATTTTGGAGAGTCACCCATTACATGGAGCACTCAAAAACAACCGACAGTGGCACTATCATCATGTGAATCAGAATTTATGGCGGCCACAGCAGCAGCATGTCAAGCACTATGGTTGAAAAGATTACTCAGTGAATTAACTGGAAATGAAGAACAAAAGATAACGTTAAAAATCGATAACGTCTCAGCAATAGCATTAGTGAAGAACCCAGTATTTCATGGAAGAAGTAAACACATCGACATTCGATACCATTTCATTCGAGAATGCGTAGAGAATGGACACATCAACATAGAACATGTCAGAGGAGAACTACAAAGAGCAGATATACTAACAAAGGCTTTGCCAAGATTGAAGTTCATGACAATGCGACAAATGCTCGGAGTTCAAGATTTAACAAGAAGCAACGATGAAGATTAAGGAGGAGAATGTGACCCGAAATAATCTTCATATTTATGCTTAGTATTATTATTAGTTAGTTAAAAGTTAGAAGGACCATTTATGTTAAGTAGGAAGTTTATAACTAACTTCTAGTTATTTCGGTTGGACAAAGACCAAACCGAATGGTCACAATGGTTAGGCCAAGTCGAATGGTCACAACCATTCTGATGAAAAGTCACAATGGTTCAACACAATGGTTGAAACCTTATATATATGTAATTACATGTAACTTTACAATGGTTAATAAAATTTTAGATTTACTTATTCATTTTTACTTTGCAACTTAATATCGATCAAGAAACATTTGGGACAACAACAAAAGCACATCCAAAAACTATCTGTTGTAGATGGTTTTTTATATACCTTACATATGATTCAGGTTATTCTATATCCGATAATAACTTTCAAAAAGCAATGTGTAACATCTCCTAATAAACTCATTAAAGTTTGTTATGTCGATATTCATAAGCACTTATCTGAGCAAAGTCAAGCTTAATTATGAATATCTCGCAAATTTAAATGAAGAGATATTTTCCACTCGCCACCAATAAAAGCAACCTAATAGTACTACTTTTGTAACCAAATGATGCAATAGTCATACAGTTGCTTTTCACATTTTGCAAAGCTTTCCGTATCAATACATTCAAAATTGTTTGTGTTTTGTTTCGAGAATTTTCTCAATAGAGATTGTTTGAAACAGGAAATAGGAAGCAGGATCTTGACTGTTATTCTGTTAACAAGGCTGCACCAAAAGGATCAAGGCCCGAGCGTGAAGAATGAGACCCACAAAATTCTGGACCTTCATACACAATGCATATACGAAACCTGTCATGGGACATGGCTAAAGGTCGCCTTCAGCAGGTTTTCAGTGAACATGGGAAAGTAGTGAATGCACAAATTATTTATGAAAGGAAAAGTGGTCAATCACGTGGTTTTGGGTCTGTGTCAATGTCCATTAAAATCAACCATTTTTTTTTTTTGGTGAAAAAAATGAAATATCAACCATTTTAGCTGCAGTATCAAATAAATCTCATATTTTTCCTTCAAATGCTGGTTGGTCACAGAGCGATGGCGGGAGAGTGAACAGAGTGAATGTAGCAGAGGACAGACGAACAACTAGTGCTTTCTGGTTGCGAATTTGATTCATCTTTTTTTTTTTTTTTTTTTTGGTTTATATATACTTTGATTCACATCAACTAATCGTGGCTCGTACCACTAAATTTTGTAGAGCCTGTTTGTCGTGCATTATGTTTCAGAAATTCAATTACATATACTAATTACTCTTAGTACTCTTTTGTCGGGAATTGCCAACATGATTGTATAAAAGATGCTTCTAGTTCTAAACATGTATTGATGAGCATTGTTGGATTAACCTATCAAAAACAAGGTAAATATGTAGGCATTGACAAAACACAAAAAATGATACTGAATACTCTAAACATAACAAAATAAGAACTTTTATTAGTATAAATAGCTTATCTTATTACACTGCAAACTCGAGACTGGCATTTATTCGATCAATCAATATCTTCTAGATCCTTCCCACGTATGGGAAGGATGAGGTGGTGGCATAGTGCCTAAAAAATAATGGTGATGGTGGTAGTTTAAAAGGCATCGGAGTTTGTTGGTGATAATATGGCATGAAAGGTGGTGGCATCATTGGTACTGGATTGTTGATTACTGATGGTCGAATTATTGATCTTTTATAGTGATCGGTACAAAAGATATCCCGACATACTCTTCTATCAACTACAGGCGGCACATAAGGCTCAATTCGATGAGTAGATTCATGTTTACTAGGTTTACTAGGTCGCTTCGTTTCATTTCCACACTTGCAACAGTGTGACTTCTCTTCCTCTTCCTCTTCATCTTCACACTTGCAACAATGTGTCTTCTTCTTCTTCTTCTTCATCTTTTCATATTCGCACTTGCAGCAATGAAACTGTTCTTTCTTTTTGTTGATATCATGTTTGTTTACGAGTTCGTCAATAATTTCCTTTGAACATCCTTGGCAACAACACTTGACAACCACTTTTATCGATCTAGTCTGCAAAAATTATCCACAGTAAGAAATCATTAAAATTGTTGGTTTTTCAAACCTAAATTCATGCTTAACCATGCCAATTTATCATATAATTTGACATATAACACGTTTATTTTCTCATTCCTAATCTTTTTTTATTTTGACGACATATCTTTAGCATACATTTTAGACATAGGTTTCGCTATGTATGAAATTATAATAAGATAAAAGCAGATTTCATCAGTAAATAAAAAAGAAATTGTGAGATACCGTTTCAGTCGCATCATTTGCAGGTTCGGCCATTGACAGATTGGTCTTCTTCTTCTCCTTGTATATTCAGATTTGTTAGTGAATACAAATAGGACTGAAGCTATATTTATAAGAGAAATGTTGAAGAAAATATTTTCTAAATCTTTTATTTTAATGGAAGATTTCTTTGTATTAAACCAAATATTTTACAAATGTGGAAGAGTAACGGTACCTTTATCCTTAAGTATCTTTGCATGATTTTGGAACTTATTGCCAAAGATTTTATCTTTTGGTTTAAGAATAATCCCAGGATATCAAACTTAGCGGTTATTCTTTCCAGGCCATTTGTTTGACAGCTTAAACTAGACCCTAAAGACCAGTGATAGTGACTTTTATCATCACCATCAACTCTGTTATATCAGTTTTTCAACACTACTAATATATGAAAACGTTGTTTGATATTCCAACTCGCTTAATATATGACATGTGATATAAAACTAATTTGTATATTTGAAGACAGGATATGTTGTCATAAAATGGACATAAGTATTATTTTTCGGTGCAAAAAACGGTGAATCTTATGGAGTTGCATACAAATATTTTGCCCATTTTATGATAACATGTGGAGTGTTCGAACTTACAGATTAGTCTTATATCACATGTGATATGTCAGGCGAGTTTGAATATCAATTTTTTTCTACTTTCTCTAACTTCTATGAATGATCAGTATTGATTTAAAAGTTTAAATATTATGTGTAACGTACCTATGCGTTGCGGCGGCGGGTACCCTAAAATAAAATTTGCCGATGAATCATGTATTCTAATTTATCATTTTCTTTTTGACAATAAATTTATTAATATCAAGAATTACATGTGACGAATTTCAACTCTTTAACTAATGACAGTGTTTTTCATTATACGATTGTGATAATAAATATATTATTGAACAGTGTTTTTTCGTCGTTCAAAATATCTATTTGATTTATATAAAACTAAGTTTTATGGATAAGGGTGCTAAAAAAATCTATAAACCGAAAAACCGAGCCGACTCGCTCAATCCAAAACCGCAAAAAACGATAACTAAGAAATCGAATCCGAGCAAACCAGAAATCGATAAACCGTCTTATCGTGGTTTAATTTCAGTTTTTAATTTTAAATATCAGCGATTACCCGAATCGAACCATGTTTTATATAAATGTAGTTTTAAACAAATTGAGGCTAGATTAGAAATATGTGCAGTAGGATAAAATATAGAGAAAAATATTTTGTAATTTTATCTTTATTATTTGTATTTCTTAAATTGTAGTTTTTGTGTTTGAATAGTTTGTATAATATGTTTTATTATTTGTATTAGTTTTAAGTATTTTAGTGACATCTAATGTAGAAATTATTTAAGTTAGTTGTACAATATGCTTGATAATTTGTATTTCTTATGTAGGGGTGTTTTAATAACTTTATTAATGGTTTTTATTTATCACATTAATTGCTCACTGAAAATGTAATTTATAAAGCTTAATGTTGTAAATGTTTGTACAATAAGCTCGTAGAGTTATAAATCTTAAAATTAAGATCGAGGATTCAGTGTTGTAAGGTTTGGACAATAAGCTTGTAGACTTGTAAATCTTAAAATTAAGATTGAGGAGAGAGAGTGCTTTGTGTATTACTAGCAGGGTACCCGCGCAATGCGGCGACGGGTACCCGATGACTAATGTTGTAGCGAACAAATGTTTTTTCAGTTCTACGTTTTTTCTAACAGTAACTTTAAAAATAAATGTCAACTTTTAACTAAAATAACTATAAGCGTTCGACTGTGTATAGCGTTCTACAATATCTAAGTTTGTTAATTTTGTGAGCGTCGTTTAGAGATAATACTAGTAAAGTAACAACGCATAGTGATGACATGTAATAGTTTTTGTGCTGGTTTAAACATGTTCGATGGCAGCGCTTAAAACTTTTATAAGTTTAAATATGTGTGCAGTAACGGTTTCTTTTGATTACATATGGGAACAAACGATCATCGTTACAACTGAACCACTAACATTTTCCGTCACTTTTCGCTTTTAACTATAGGTATTTAACGAGCTGGGTAGCCCACGCGTTGCGGTGGGGTGGATTGACATTAGTTTTTTATAGCCATTTTGTCCAAAAGAATTTAGCAATAACCCCATTCGATTGTGATTTAAACAATACCAAAAAAAAAAAAAAAAAAAAAAAAAAAAAAAAAAAAAAAAAAAAAAAAAAAATCCTTATCAGTTCCGGTATTGCAAGTGTAGGATGCGTATCATTCAATTGCACCGCAACCTTGGTTGGAAACTCAGACCATTCACGTGCACCTATTCCATCTTTTCTTTCCTTAAATCTGGCAATAATGTCCTGAAAAGATTAAAAAATAAGAATAATAACTTGAGCTTATACTTTCGGATGGTATAACAAATACAGGATGAGAAGATTGGCAAACAACTTGTAGTGATGCTGCACAGGAAAAACTGTCTTCATTGGGAGTAGTAAACTTTGCAACCAACTGATGTAACTCTGTTTTCAATGAATCAAATAGTTTAGTAATATGTACTATTATCGAGGTTAATTCTAGATGACAGTATATCTGATATCGTATGACCAATGGGTAGAACAGAAATGTATTACGTAAAGTAAAATCAATTTTCCAGTGAATAAATAGAACAATACTATAGCAGGTTTTACTAATTGCTAATTAGACGGCGCAATAGAATATATGGTGCAATTCATGTCCCCTTTTCGCCAAATAGGTGATAATGAAACAAAAAACACAGATTAGCATAAATTCAAAAGCGAAAAACAGACGGCCCATTCAAAGAAAATCAATGAACAAAACATGAGTCAAAAGATTCATATAACCGTCATCTACCTGCAACTTCATACGATTGTAGTTGAAGATGTGAAAGTCAGTGAGTAAAAGGTGCCTGAGAATATCAGAAGCTCAACAACACCATACCAAATTTCTATTTGGTTCATCAGTTCCTGATTGCTGTTCTGCAGATCATCCACCATAGATGCCTTTGCCAACGCAACTTGAACAGTCCTCTCTGCTTATCGAGCGAGCTTCAGCTTAGCTTCCAAAGGCGCAAGGATGGCTTCAGTTGGTGGCATATCAAGCCTGATAAACCTGCACAAAAAAGAAACAATTTTTTTTTTTACAGGAGCTAGATGAGCAATGCTCGCATAGCATAAAAATGCATAAAATAAAATCAACAAAGTACCTACATTAACAATAATATTATTATCAAGTAAATAGATGAAAGATGTGAACAAACCTGGGCCATCACTTCCTTAATCAGTTGTTTTGCTGCCTCGATCTGTTTCTAATCGGCAGTTATTCTCACCGATTTTTCTTTGGATTGGGCGCCCTCAGAAAGATGTTGGGGTATTAACTACATTATGTGAAAACATCAATGTACATAACAGAACTTTATTAAGGGAAAGCATTAGATTTGAAAAATCAGTTCCATTTGCATATTGTACTTAATATATGTGGTAACTTTAAAACTTTTACACAGATCCTCAAACTACCTGAATTTTCAGCAAATACTCAAATATTTGCATTTTATATGGAGGAAGCGAATATGAAAGAATTTCGTAACCTGTTATGTGTTAAGTCTTTTAATGGTTCCTGCATTGGCATCTAATAAGTACTACTTATATTCCAATAGCTCCATTTTTGTGACATATAGTAATTGCTAGAAATAGGAATTTCGCTAATGTTTAATGGGTCACTTTGGGTTATGTTTTATCTCTAATCACTTGAATGCATAGAATAACATACAACTTTTCATTATGTGGTCCAAAACAAACTATTCAATAAAAAGAAAATGACACATTTATAAAAGGTAAGAAATTTATACCAGTGGAAGATTTCTTATAACCATTGTTGACCTCAACATGAATGCACCCATTCTTTAACCCCATAACTTGATAAAAATCATTACTTTGATCACTTGGTGCCACCGTTTTTCAAATTCAACATTAAAAAATCGAAAAAAGTTATAAAAGTCACTTACTTGTGTCGACAAATCCGACAATATATAAGTACTCTAAAAAAAAATAACAATAGATAGACAAAACAGATGTAACCGTCTTTGGCGTCATCCTCATCCTCTCCTTCAGCTTTCAAATCAACATCAGCTTCAAAAAGAATGAAAACCTTAAATCCATAAACTCAAAACCCTAAAATTATAAAGTAAATTTGTGGAAAATGATACTAACCTCCATATTATGCAAGTACTCATGCGTTTGTTGTGTCATTTTTTTTTTTAACTTAGCAACTGACCCGTTAGGAGGTAAAAAGCGAATATCGCTGAAACCAATAATCAAAGAAAACATTATTAAGAAAAAAGATAGAAACTTTAAAGATTAGAGGTGGTATACTTACAGGTTTTTTTTTGTTTTGCTGCTGATGGATCTTTACCGCAGGTGGGTGCAAGTTGCATGATAAATAAACGTGGCTGAGGTTATGAGCAATTCAAAAACCAAAAAAAAAAAAAAAAACAAAACTGTAAAGTGAAAACTACCTTCATATGGATGTGGAGTGTAGCCACAAACTTTTTTTAGCCATTTAAATAAAATAGCTAATGTGTTGATATTCGTCCATTTTTTCTCCGACACTTTGCTAGTATGACTTGCATAATTCAAATCCACTCAAAGTTGCTCTTTCTTAAACCTTTAAAGATTAGAGGTGGTATACTTACAGGTTTTTTTTTGTTTTGCTGCTGATGGATCTTTACCGCAGGTGGGTGCAAGTTGCATGATAAATAAACGTGGCTGAGGTTATGAGCAATTCAAAAACCAAAAAAAAAAAAAAAAACAAAACTGTAAAGTGAAAACTACCTTCATATGGATGTGGAGTGTAGCCACAAACTTTTTTTAGCCATTTAAATAAAATAGCTAATGTGTTGATATTCGTCCATTTTTTCTCCGACACTTTGCTAGTATGACTTGCATAATTCAAATCCACTCAAAGTTGCTCTTTCTTAAACCTTTGTTGCAACGTCTCAATTATACCTCTGAAGAAGCAAGTACAACAGCAACGTTGTTAGCATGCGACACCTTCGCATAAACCATATAGCACTTTCCTCCTCGACAGCCTAAAAACTCAAAAGCAAAGTCAAAAGATTTAATCAATGCAAATCCAAAAGTGGGAAAATCCAATTCAAAGTGAAGGTGCATACCGCATCTGCTACAACTTTGGCTGTGCTTAACCGCCTAGACCGTGGTGGTTCATTTTCGCTCTTCGGGCAATACCATATGCACGACATTTTCAGATATATTAATAATATGAACATGGTAAATTTTAAAAGTTGTAAGAAAAGATTTCAAATAATAACTTAAACCAAACACCCCTTAACAATGAACCTCTATATAAATAATGCAAGCGGCTTAGATAGTGTTTACGATTGCATATGATAAGTGCTTATTGGGCGTTAAAACTCTATAAGCATTTTCACCAATAGCGGGTTAAGCACGGGCGTACATATACACTTACAAAACCCACCGTATCAAATTTAATTCACAAATACCGACATTGTTCATAATCTAAACATTAAAAAACCCAAAAATTTCATCAAACATTCAGCATTCACAATTTAAATACCAAATCATTAAGCAATACTTATCTGGGTCAAGACTAAAACACTAAAAGAACAAAAATTGTCAAACTAATCAACAAATAATGAAGAGAATCATGATCAAAACATCAAAAAAAAAAAAAAAAAACCAATATCTTCATTAAGGCATTTCGTCAAACAGTTAGCATACACAATTTGAACACCATTATACCAAACTAATCAACACTAAAAAAAACCCAAATTCTCAAAATAATCAACAAACAACGATATGAGTGATGATCAGAATCACAGATAACGAAATGAGTCGTGATCAAAACAACAAAAAAACCCAAAATTTTCATTGAGCCATTTTGTCGAACAATTGGCATCTAGTAGGACAAAACTTAATCCTTCAAATCAAACTTAAATATTCCTCAAAATCAAACTATCCAACTTCATAAAACCTAATTATTTCACAAATAATGAAATGTGTCATGATCAAAATCATAAATAATGAAATGGGTCATGATCAAAATTGCATAAAATCCAAAATTTTCATTAAAGTATTTCATCAAACACTTGAGAAGCACAATTTAAAGTTTAAGCATCAAATCATCAAATTATCAAACAAATCAACAAATGATAAAGTGGGGCATGATGAAAATCACAAATATTGAAGTGGGTCATAATCCAAACACAAAAAAAACCCAATATTTTCGTTGAGGCATTTCATCAAACATACCGCATGAAGAGGAATGGATTAAAGAATGGACGGAGAGGACGATCAAGAAGTAGAAGGTGTTTGTTGGTAGTAATCACGACCACCTTCTTGTAATACTCGTTGGACAACTTCATCATCCATCATCCTTATTATTATTGTGTTTGTTAGTAGGAATTTGGGGATTTGAATGATGAAAAGTGATGAGGAAAAAGGTGTTTGATTGTGAGGAAAAAGGTGATCGATGAATCTGGAAGGATGGAGAGATTTTTGTGCTGCCATAGAAGATTTTATTGAGTGTTTTTCTTAATCCAAATAATATAATATGTGTTGTGTACAACTATTTGCAGCATAGTACTGTTTCAAACACTGTTTCGAACAATCATTTCAAGCGTGTTTGTACAACTATTTGCAGCAGCGTCACTGTGCGAAACACGTCACTGTGCGAAACACGTCACTGTTCGTACACGTTTTTTAAGCGGCCCATTTCCTGGGTTTTAGTATAGTATAGTAATATAGACCGAAATAAAAGAGTCCTTTACAAATTGTCTACTTTGACCTTATATTGTCGATAGAACTTCATAACAAATGTTCAATCGTTAGTTCTTGTAATTAATTGAACTATAGCCATGTGTCATATTTAAATGTATTATGATATACTAGCAGGGTACCCGCGTGTTGCGGTGACAGGTATCCTGAAATAAAATTTTTCGGTGAATTATTTATTTTAGTTTATTATGTTCTTTTTGACAATAAATTTACGGATATCAAGAATTTCGTTTAGCCCGTGCCCGTTCGGGCTCGACCCCGTTTGACCCACGCCCGTTCGGGCTCATGCCCGTTGCCCGTTCGGGTTTGAATATTTGCATAATGTGTTTTATTATTTGTATTAGTGACATTTAACGCAGGGTAACCGCGCGTTGCGGCGACGGATACCCTGAAATAAAATTTTCCGGTGAATCATGTATTTTACTTTATTCTGTTCTTTTTGACAATAAATTTATGGATATCAAGAATTTCGTATAGCCCGTGCCCGTTCAGCTCGAGCCCGTTGGCCCGTACCCGTTGGCCCGCGCCCGTTCGGGCTCAAGCCCATTTGACCCGTTGCCCGTTTGGGCTTGAATATTTGTATAATGTGTTTTATTATTTGTATTAGTGACATTTAATGCAAGAATTGTGTTTAATTTGGTTGTATAATATGCTTAATAATTTGTATTTCTTATTTTTATTAGTGACATTTAATGCAAGAATTGAGATATATCTCAATAATCGTAAATCGATAAACTACATAAATTACACAATCGTGACGAACATTTAGTTATCTTTAATAGAAATGCATTTTCATATACTTTCAACAAACTTATTTTTTTAGTTATTCTTTTATTATTTGGGCACAATATTTTGTTTAATATGCTACATGTGATATAACAGTAAACTGTAAGTTCGAAAACTCTATATGCTGTCGTAAAATGGGCATAAATATTTTTGTAGAGATTCAATTAATTCATCGTTTTTTGTATTAAAAAATACATATTCTTAGATTTCCGATCATATATCACATATAATTTTTGAATTTCTAAATCAATACAGTTTATTCATAAAAGTTTGATAAAATAGAAGATTTTTTTTTGATAGTCAAACTCGTTTGATGTATCACACGTGAAATAACACTAATTTGTAAGTTAAACACTAAAGTGAGCATAAATATTTGTATAGAACTCCAAAAGCTTAACCATTTTTTTCATTGAAAAATATGCATCTTTAGCTTTTGAACCATATATCTATACTACATATCTTTACTACATTATAATGCATTTAGGACTATTCTATAATTATAAAGGCTTAAAATTCAGACACTTTCACTTACTTATTACAGAAAGATTGGTATTAAATTTTCTATAAACTTTATACATACAATATAGAGTAAATTGCAAAAATCGTCCTTAAAGTTTGGCCAAATTGCAAGTTTCGTCCCAAATATTTGGAAAGTGCAAGAATCGTCCCTGTGGGAAAACTTTGGGGCAAAAATCGTCCCTGACCAACATCAAATGACTAAAATACCCCTGTCTTTTTTTTTTTATATATTTCTTTTCAGTTTCTTACATAAATGGTCCTTGTTTTTCGTCAGGTTTTACAAATTTAGTCATTTTTTTTAAAATTATTTATTTAACTGTTAATATTAGTATTATTTTTTTATACATTTTCGTCCGTATTTCTTATGTTTTTGTCCGTTTTTCTTACGTTTTTTTTTCGTTTTCTTACGTTTTCGTCCGTTATTCTTACGTTTTTTCCGTTTTTATAAGTTTTACCCGTTTGCATACATTTTTATACGTTTTGGTCCGTTTTTCTTTAGTTTTTATCCGTTTTTGTCCGTTTTTCTTACGTTTTTGTCCGTTTTTCTTACATTTTTTTCCGTTTTCGTCCATTATTCTTACATTTTTTCTGTTTTCATACGTTTTTGTCCGTTTTTATACATTTTTGTCCGTTTTCATACGTTTTTATACTTTTTCGTCCATTTTTCTTTAGTTTTTGTCCCTTTTTATTATGTTTTTGTCCGTTTTTCTTACGTTTTTTTCCGTTTTATTACGTTTTTGTCTGTTATTCTGACCTTTTTTCCTTTTTCATACGTTTTCGCCCGTTTTTATATGTTTTCGTTCGTTTTTCTTTAGTTTTTATCCGTTTTTATCTTTTTTGTCTATTTTTCTTACTTTTTTGTCCGTTTTGTGGAAACTAGAAGGGGGGGTTGAATAGTTTTATGTCTTTTTAATTTATTATAAAAACTTTGTTTACTTTTAAAGACTTAGATTCGAATTTATGTGAACTCAACTCTTGAACAATATGAACAAATATAAGTAGATCTAAATTAACAATGCAAGTAAAGTAATGAAATGAAATGAAAGATAGAAATGGAAAGATCTAACCGCGAGACAAAGGATTTATAGTGGTTCGGCTACAAGGACACCTTCCTTGCCCTACTCCACTCCTCGAGCACCTAACTCGAGAGTTTTCTTCACTATATCAACAAGCTCCCTTATGGCGGAGAAAACCTTACACAACTTTCGCTTACACCAATTTTACGACACAAAGCTAAATGTCGAGTTTTAATTGTAGCTAGAACCAATCTCACAACTTCTACACAACTTCTTCACAACTTATTCACAACTTCTTCACAACAGCTTCACGACTTCTTCACAACCTCTTCACGGCTACTTCACGACTTCTTCACGACGGCTTCACAACTTCTACACTACTTCTTTACAACACAACTACTTACTTACACTTAGATCTACTTATCACAACTACACAACACTTTATCAAATAATTTACACAACTACAAAACAATTTGAATTAAACTACAATACTTCTTCTCTAATAGTTGAAGGAGTATTCTTCTTTTGCACTTGGATGGTAGAAGCTTGGATCACTTGGAAACCAATGCTTAAGAATATATGATCAAAGGATTTAGAAGAAAATAAGAAGAGATTTAAAACAGAAGGTTTAGGGTGCAAAAGGTGAGGAAAAAGTCCAGGATTAGTCCAGTATATATAGGCGAAAATTGACAACTGGACGAAAACGAAAAAAAACGAAAGAATAACGGACGAAAACGTAAGAAAACGAAGAAAAAAAAACGTAAGAAAAATGGACAAAAACATAAGAAATACGGATGAAAATGTATAAAAAAATAATACTAATATTAATAGTTAAATAAATAATTTAAAAAAAAATGACTAAATTTGTAAAATCTGACGAAACACAAGGACCATTTATGTAAGAAACTGAAAATAAATATAGAAAAAGAAAAAGACAGGGGTATTTTAGTCATTTGATGTTGATCAGGGACGATTTTTGCCCCAAAGTTTTCCCACGGGGACGATTCTTGCACTTTCCAAATATTTGGGACGAAACTTGCAATTTGGCCAAACTTAAAGGACGATTTTTGCAATTTACTCTATATTGTATGTATAAAGTTTATAGAAAATTTAATACCAATCTTTCTGTAATAAGTAAGTGAAAGTGTCTGAATTTTAAGCCTTTATAATTATAGAATAGTCCTAAATGCATTATAATGTAGTAAAGATATGTAGTATAGATATATGGTTCAAAAGCTAAAGATGCATATTTTTCAATGAAAAAAATGGTTAAGCTTTTGGAGTTCTATACAAATATTTATGCTCACTTTAGTGTTTAACTTACAAATTAGTGTTATTTCACGTGTGATACATCAAACAAGTTTGACTATCACAAAAAAATCTTCTGTTTTATCAAACTTTTATGAATAAACTGTATTGATTTAGAAATTCAAAAATTATATGTGATATATGATCGAAAATCTAAGAATATGTACTTTTTAATACAAAAAACGATGAATTAATTGAATCTCTACAAAAATATTTATGCCCATTTTACGACAGCATATATAGTTTTCGAACTTACAGTTTACTGTTATATCACATGTAGCATATTAAAAAAAATATTGTGCCCAAATAATAAAAAAAAATAAATAAAAAAATAAGTTTGTTGAAAGTATATGAAAATGCATTTCTATTAAAGATAACTAAATGTTCGTCACGATTGTGTAATTTATGTAGTTTATCGATTTACGATTATTGAGATATATCTATACTACATATAATAGAGGGATGACTCTCTCTCCAAATTTTAAGACTTACAAGAAAAGAAGCATAGTGTACAACACTTTAATGCACATAATTTTTAGACGTACAAGACAAGAAGCATAGTGTACACCACTTTAATGCACATATTAAAAAAATAAAACACCACATTAATGTTATTTAATGTAGTCAATTAATTAACTGGTCAATAAATACAATTAATACAGTTATTAAAACACCCCTTACATAATAAATACAAATTATCAAGCATATTGTACAACCAAATTAAACACAATTCTTGCATTAAATGTCACTAATACAAATAATAAATCACATTATACAAATATTCAAGCCCGAACGGGCAAAGGACCAAATGGGCTTGAGCCCGAACGGGCGCGGGCCAAACGGGTTCGAGCCCGAACGGGCACGGGCTATACGGAATTCTTGATATCTTTAAATTTATTGTCAAAATGAACATAATAAACTAAATTACATGATTCGCGGGAAAATTATATTTCAGGGTACTCGCCGCCGCAACGCGCGGGTACCCTACTATTTAAAATGAATTATGAAAGCAAGTTTTATTAGTACATACCAAACAAATTTAGTTAAAATATATATACTACATATAATAGCGGGACTAGCAGGGTACCCGCGCGTTGCGGCGGCGGGTACCCTGAAATAATATTTTCCGGTGAATCATGTATTTTAGTTTATTATGTTCTTTTTAATAATAAATTTACGGATATTAAGAATTTCATGTAACGTATTTCAACTCCTTAACTAAGGAATTTATGTCGTCTTTTTGGGTCATTTTTAAAGTCATTCGTATAACATGAGCCCGTTTGGCCAGTGCCCGTGTCCGTTCAGGTTCTAGCCCGTTTGGACCGTGCCTGTTTAGCCCGTGCCCGTTTGACCCATGTCCGTTCGGGTTCTAGCCCGTTTGGCCCGTGCCCGTTCGGGCTATAGCCCTTTTGGCCCGTTGCCCGTTCATGCTTGAATATTTGTATAATGTGCTTTATTATTTGTATTAGTAACATTTAATGCAGGAATTGTGTTTAAGTCGGTTGTACAATATGCTTGATAATTTGTATTTCTTATGAAAGGGGTGTTTTAATAACTAAATTAATTGTATTTATTGACCAATTAATTAATTGACTACATTAAATATCTTGACCAAATTAATAGTGCTTTGTATTTTGTACATTAAGCTTTAAGACTTGTAAGTCTTAAAATTAAGATTGATGAGAAAGATCATTAATAGTGCTTTGTGTATTGTACAATAAACATTATAGCTTGTAAGTCTTAATTTTAAGACCTAGAGAAGAGAGAGTCATTCATGCTTTATATGTAGTATAAATGACTCTCTCTCCAAATTTTAAGACATACAAGAAAAGAAGCATAGTGTACAATACTTTAATGCACATAATTTTCAGACGTACAAGACAAGAAGCATAGTGTACACCGCTTTAATGCACATATTAAAAAAAAAAAAAAAAAAAAAAAAAAAAAAAAAAAAAAAAAATCACATTAATGCTATTTAATATAGTCAATTAATTAACTTGTCAATAAATACAATTAATACAGTTATTAAAACACCCCTTGCATAAGAAATACAAATTATCAAACATATTGTACAACCAAATTAAACAGAATTCTTGAATTAAATGTCACTAATAAAAATAATAAAGAATATTATACAAATATTCAAGCCCGAACCGGCAACGGGCCAAATGGGCTTGAGCCCGAACGGGCGCAGGCCAAATGGGCTCGAGCCCGAACGGGCACGGGCTATAATCCGTAAATTTATTGTCAAAAAGAACATAATAAACTAAAATACATGATTCACCGGAAAATTTTATTTCAGGGTACCCGCCGCCGCAACGCGCGGGTACCCTGCGTTAAAATTCACTAATACAAATAATAAAGCACATTATACAAATATTCAAGCCCGAATGGGCAACGAGCAAAATGGGATTGAGCCCGAACGGGCGCGGGCCAAACTGGCTCGAGTCCGAACGGGCACGGGCTAAACGAAATTCTTGATATCTGTAAATTTATTGTCAAAAAGAACATAATAAACTAAAATAAATGATTCACTGAAAATTTTTATTTCAGAGAACATGCCGCCGCAACGCGCGAGTACCCTGCAAGTAATCTTTAAAAAAAGGGGTGCAAGTGGGCTTTAATAAAAATATTAGTTAATTTTCTTTTTTTTTTCTTTTTTTTAATGAATGACTGAATTTATTTCTCGATACGTAGAAAAATGATACTCTTTCATTGAACTTTTCTTTATTTATAGAATAAAGTCCAAAATACATCCATGTGGTTTGGCATATGTAACACAATACATCTTTGGTCGATAAGTTGGAACATTTACATCCCCCCGTTAGTAAAATTAGCCACCATACATCCCACCGTTAGTAAAGTCAGTCAACGAGGACTAACGGTGCAAATTATTTCTCCGTTATCTCTTAACACGAGAAAAAATATTTGCCCGTTAGTCCTCAGGACTCGAACTCGGGTCTGGTCCCTCACCAAACAGCGCCCCGGTGTATATATACCAAAATAAACTTGTTTCAACCTTTTTTGTTCGAATTTATATATAAACCGATTTAAGTTTGGGCCGACCGGTTCTTGGGGCAGGGCCAGATCCTTTAAACTTGTTTTTTCGTGCTCTTTCTTCTGGTATCATCTGGGATATATTTGGAGTTCATTTGGACTTCAATAAAAATATATACGTTACTGATACTTGTTTGAAATTTCACGTTTTTGCTTCATTTTCAATTCTTCATACCTACTGAGTAAAATACTCGTCCGAAAAGTCGTTATTTTACTTTGTAGGTATGAAGAACTGAAAATGAAGCAAAAACGTGAAATTTCGGAAAAGTATCGATCACGTATATATTTTTATCGAAGTCCAAATGAATCCCCGAGGATACCAGAAGAAAGAGAACAAAAAAACGAGTCAAATACTCATCTGAAAAGTAGTTATTTTACTTTGTAGGTACGAAGAACTGAAATCGGAGCAAAAACGTGAAAATTCAGACAAGTATCGATCACGTATTTATTTTTATCGAAGTTCAAATGAATTCCAAATGAATCCCCGAGGATCCGTTGTACTCGTTTTTTCGTTCTCTTTTTTCTGGTATCCTCGGGGATTCATTTGGATTTCGATAAAATAATATATGTGATCGATACTTATCCGAAATTTCACGTTTTTGCTTCGTTTTCAATTCTTCATACCTACAAGTATTTTACTTTTTAGGTATGAAGAATTGAAAACGGAGCAAAAAGGTGAAGTTTCGGACAAGTATCGATCACGTATATATTTTTATCGAAGTCCAAATGAATCCCCGATGATACCAGAAGAAAGAGAACGAAAAAATGAGTCCAATGGATCTGGCCCCGCCCCAAGAACTGGCCTGGTTCACCATGAACTAATCGGTTAAAACTTAAATCGGTTAATATACTTTAAATTGGAAGAAAAAAAGGTCAAAACAATTTTACTTTGGCATATTTACACCATTGGACGCTTAGTCCACTGGTTGGGGCGGTGTTTAGTGAAGTTCCAGACTCGAGTTCAAGCCTAGTTTGTCTCGTTTTAATTTATATATATAAAAAAAGAAAAAGAAAAAAAAAAAAATTACGGACTAACGGTGCAAATTTATTCTCTTCTATATTGGCTGACTTTACTAATGTAGGGATGTATGGTGGCTGACTTTACTAACAGAGGGATGTAAATATTTCAACTTATCGACTAAGGATGTATTTTAAACTTTACTCTAATTTATAGATGAGTAAATTGCAAAAATCGTCCATAAAGTTTGGCCAAATTGCAAGTTTCGTCCCTGAAGTTTGAAAAGTGCAAGAATCGTCCCTGTGGCAAACTTTTTGGGCAAATATCGTCACTGGCCTTCGTCAAATGACATAAATACCCCTGTCTTTTTCTTTTTTTATATTCCTTTTCAGTTTCTAACACAAATTTAGTCTTTTTTTTACACAAAATCGTCCTTGTGTTGCGCAAGGCTTACACAAATGGCCCATTGAGTCCGTTTTTCTTCTTTTTTTTTCGTTTTTTCGTTTTTATCCGTTTTTTCCCTTTTTCTTACGTTTTTGTCCCTTTTTCATACTTTTTTTTTCGTTTTTTTCTTTTCGTTTTTTCTTTCGTCCATTTTCTTACGTTTTTACCTTTTTGTCTGTTTTTATCCTTTTTGTCGTTTTTCTTACGTTTTTTCCATTTTTATCCGTTTTTCTTACATTTTATCCGTTTTTATACGTTTTCGCCCGTTTTCTTGCGCTTTCATCGTTTTTATCGTTTTCGGACGTTTTTCTTACGTTTTTGTCTGTTTTATCCGTTTTTGTTCATTTTCCGTACGTTTTTGTACCTTTTCTACGTTTTTTTTTTCTGTTTTCTTTTTTTTTTGTCCGAACTTTTTTTTTTGTCCGAATTTTTTGCCTGATTTTTTTTTGACCAAATATTTTTAAAAAAATAAATAAAATTCAAAATCAAAATTTTTGTACGAATTTTTTGTCCCTTTTTTTTTCTTTTTTTTCCGAATTTAAAAAAAAATAAAATAAATAAAAAAATTCAAAATTTTTGTCCGAATTTTTTTTTTGTCCGATTTTTTTTTTGTCAGAATATTTTATTTATTTTTTTTAAAAAAAATTGGTAAAAAAAAATCGGACAAAAATTTTGAATTTTTTATTTTTTTTAAAAAAATTCGGACAAAAATTTTGAATTTTTTGGATTTTATTATTTATTTTTTAAAAATTTGGTAAAAAAAAAATCGGAAAAAAACTCTGACTAAATAAAAAATTCGGATAAAAAAAAAAGAAAACGTACGAAAACGTAAGGAAATGAACAAAAACGGATAAAACAGACAAAAACGTAAGAAAAACGTCCGAAAACGATAAAAACGGATGAAAGCACAAGAAAATGTGCGAAAACGTATAAAAACGGATAAAATTGTAAGAAAAAAGGAAAAAACGGATAAAAACGGAAAAAAGTAAGAAATACGTATGAAAACTGAAAAAACGTAAGAATAAACGGACGAAAACGTTGAAAACGAGAAAAACGTATAAAAACGGCAAACGTAAAAACGGACAAAACGTAAGAAAAATGGACGAAAACGTAAAAACGACGAAAACGTAAAAATTAAAAAAAAGTAAGAAAAAGGACAAAAACGTAAGAAAAACGGATAAAAAGTGACAAAAACGAAAAAAACGTAAGAAAAACGGACGAAAACGTAAAAACCAGAAGAAAAACGGACTCAAGGACCATTTGTGTAAGCCTTGCGCAACACAAGGACGATTTTGTGTTAGAAGGACCATTTGTGTAAAAAAATGACTAAATTTGTAAAGCTTTACGCAACACAAGGACCATTTGTGTAAGAAACTGGAAAGGAATATAAAAAAAGAAAAAGACAGGGGTATTTTTGTCATTTGACGGAGGCCAGGGACGATATTTGCTCCAAAAGTTTGCCACAGGGTCGATTCTTGCACTTTTCAAACTTCAGGGACGAAACTTGCAATTTGGCCAAACTTTAGGGACGATTTTTGCAATTTACTCTTTATAGATTTAAGATCAATTGAGGACAAAACTTTTTTTATATACCTGGATTAATCTCCACCATCCATTTTTATTTGATCTAATGGATGATATTAATCCCAACAATTTAAAAAATCACTTTCATCTTTTTTTTTTTCAAATATTAATATCTTTCAAACCGTTAATCGTTAAATGAAAAAAAATATACTGTTCCGACGAGCATTTAATTATCTTTCTATAGATAAGCACTTCGATATACTTTCGACAAAATTATTTTTTTCGTGTTTTTCACCTTTTTTTTACGTCTTTTTCATTTTTTTTTCATTACTGAAATTTGCATGAAAAAATCATATAGATTTAACACTAATATCACATGTGATATTATATATCATATGTGATTTAACACTAATATCACATATGATTTTCCATGCAAATTTCAATAATGAAAAAAAAAAAAAAAAAAAAAGACTAAAAAATGAGAAAAAGGTGAAATATATAATATATATATATATATATATAATATATATTAATAATAATAAATATAATTATTAAAATATATATATATATATATATATATTTATTTTTTTTTTTTTGTTCAAAAGTATATCAAAGTGCACGTTTATAGAAAGATAATTTAATGCCCGTCGCGATGGTATAATTATTTTCGCTTAACGATTAACGGTTTAAGAGATATTTAAATTATAAAAAATATGTGAGATATTAAAAAAATTTTAATCTCAACTATGGATTTCATTTTAAATAAATGATAAGAATAAGTCCCTTGCTATGTAAAATAAGTTTGATATGAAAAATAACTTTCTTCCTTATTTATATTACAGTAAATTGCAAAACGTAGTGCAATTGGTTCGCTTTCCGTCCCTGCTCAAAGTAAGATGACCAAAATACCCTTATCCACCAAAGTGAAATAATTGAACACCCTCGTCTAGCCAAAGTCAAATGATTGAAATACCCTCGTCCGCCAAAGTGGAGTGACTCAAATACCTTCATCTAGGTATTTGAATCATTTCACTTTAGCCAAACAAAGACGGTATTTGCAATTTACTCTTCACGTTATTAGTTTATTGCATACTTCACGTAAAATTAGTTCATATTTAAGTTTGGTAATCGCATGTAAATTTGATATCCATTGGTGCGTATTATATCGTGATTTCGGTGTTGGTGGGTGTTACTATTGTATAAAATTCAGATTTACACCTACAAGAAGATAAATAATTCAGACTTCCAATTATATTTTAACCGAGACTTTTATGTATGCTTATTTTGGTCATTTATATATACAGTACAGTTAACAACCAAAACCAAACCCATTTTAGTCTCGCATATAACAAACTGTAAACAGAAACCTTTACAATGTCCGGGAGTTTTTTATGTGCAGAAAAGTAGCATCAAGGATACTAACACGTAAACATTGCCAATTTACCATCAGCAGCCCTGACCAAACCTCTCGTGTTCTCAGTAGCCACGCAGCTGAGCTTCCCTGCTTGTGAGAGGAACATAACGTACTGAAGTCTCGGTACGCATAGTGACTGAACCGTCCTCATTCTTATCAACAACTTTCAGTTCCTGAAATATGTTTCCAACTGGAATCACCAACCTTCCCCCTGGCTTCAATTGATCAATAAGAGGTTGTGGTATTTCTGGTGCTGCTGCCCCAACATGAATCGCATCATAAGGTGCAAACTCAGGCCACCCTTCTCTGCCAAATACAAATTTATGCATAGATGGCACTGAATACGAAAACTATTGGCTGTGTTTTGTTTGGGCTGAGGATTGACAATGGGTATGACTGTATGGGTTTAAGAAAAGAGGGCTTCTGGGAATGGGTACGGAATCTAAACCCAATCATATATGCGGCTATGAAGTATGCCTAATTCAGTAATTCTATGAGTATCAAACCCATTTTTTCATACCCACAACCTTTCAAAGACACATACAAACAGACAAACCCGTACCCTCCAATCCACACACGAAGGTTAACTAGATAAATGGTGTATATAGGAGTGTCATGACTTACCACCAACATGTAGTGCCAGAGAGCCATCTTTGAGTAATGGAGCAGCTGCACTTTTTTCAACATTCTTAAGAGACATTGCAACCAACTCAGGAATGTGTTCCACACCAATTGCACGACCCTGTGGTCCCACCATGAGTGCAAAGCATGCGGTCAAGTACCCAGTTCCTACAAAGGTTCAATAATTCAACAATCAGGGAGAATAACTGATATATGATACAAGTCTAGAAGTGCCTCTTTCAAGTTCATTAGCCAAAAAAAGCTTACGAAGTCATGATTACTAGTCTGTTGGAGCACTATGTTATCCCCATTTTGAAGACAGGGATTTTGTTATTCTCTTTTCAAATAATATCTCTTGCATATCTAAGTTGCTTTATGAAGTCACCATTAACTTACAATGACGCATCCTCACAGATCAGACAAAAGACTCCTTGCATTATAACGTAGCCCTCTAATTTCTAAGCCTATTCATCATTCAGAATTGTCTATAAGATAATCTAACTAGTTTTAGAAAAAGGTTTCACATATAATGGGCTGAAAGGCATAAACAGGAACGACACATGGTCTGGTGTACATACAATATCTATTTTTTTAGCTGGGATATAGTCTCTTCACTGGTGTATAAATCTTTTTTAAATCCACATAATAATCACCTATACATCTCGACAAAAATCATACAGGAATTCAACTCCACTCTTTGTACTTTCTAAGTTTATAAGGTTAACAATATACAGCTAGCATATAGGAAAAAAAAAAAAAAAATAGATGAAAAACAAAATACCTGATCCAACATCTAAGGCATGCATCCCAGGCTGTAAGTTCTTCTCCAACAACTGAAGGCAAGTAGCATGCATATGAGGTGCAGAAATGGTGGCATTAAACCCAATTTGCATTGGACTGTCTTCATAAGCAGGGGACCCATCAGGTACAAACAATGCCCTATCTACCTTCTCCATTATTTCAGCAACTTTCTTTGACTGAATAACTCCATAACGCTGCAAATGCTCCACCATGCCTTTATTCTTATTGATGCTATTTCCTGCCCAGTATCGCTGTATGCAAATATAAAACAATATTAAGGTAAAAGCTAACACATTATTCCGTACCTGCCCAGATTAAAAGACAACAAGCAATATTATCCATTCCATGAGATAATACAAATTTTCAAAAAAAGTTTACACATTTATCAATTATAAGTCAAAACGTTAAAAAACAAATGCCAGAGCTCACTCATCACCTCATATTCCTCAGTGTTCTTAATCTAAACAAGATATGCAAGTTTTACAGTGCTCCTTCTTAACAGTAAACTTAGTAATTATGTGTAGCCCAAAGACTAGTAAGATAAACACATAGCCACAATAAACAAAGTAGTCTGATTCAATTGTACAGAACTACAGAGCCATATGCCATAAATAACCAAGGTGAACCAGCATCTTCAATCGCTGCCTAGAATAAAACTACACACTAATAATGTAAATGCTATTGTTAACTACAGTATTTTTTTGGCATGTGAAGTTATATGGTTTGGCTTATATTTCTTAAGCTCATTTTTTCCGGCTTATTTTCCATAATAGTAAGAAAATACGATAAAAAATGGGCTTAGGAAACATAAGCCGAGTTAAATAAGCGGCCCCTTGAAGTTTCTAGACTTGAGTTCTCTTCCCGTTACTAAGCATCAATATGTGAAGATTCAAAAACGTTTTTAGGCATTTGGTTTCACCAATCATCACTTCAAATGTTATACGGAGTAGATGTTTAACAGCCACAGCAATATAGATTTTACATGAAAGAGCCTGCTGCAACAGTTTAATACTCTTTTCATAATTAATTTCATATCAAGATACAATTTATCGATTCCGGCTTAAATAAGTAAATAACACTCTTTCTATTCCACAAATAGCCATAGTTACACTCTTACGCCTAAAGCACACACTGAAATTCCTAATGCCAAGAAAAAAGATCAACATTATTGTAGGCGTAACTCATCCGTTTACATGACACTCTTATATTCAGTTCCACACAGGACCTCACAATAGATCTTACTATTATAATAACATTTTAATACAATCTCTAGTGATTCACAGCTCACTATCAATTACTACTACGCAATTTTACATTCCATAACTAACTTGCTCCTAAAACACACACTGAATATCAGCAACTAAATAACTTATAATAAAAAATACTAGATGATACATACCTCCATCCTACGAAAGAAAGAGTTCCCCGTGAAGGAAATCGAAGATGCAAAGCTGCAAGATGATGAAGCAGAGGTCGTGGTGGTGGTGCACGATGGACGGAGATGGTGGAAGCAAGTGAAAGGGAGATGCTGCTTTAAATTGGGGATATTATTGCGGAAGGTGTACGCTATAACTGAACCACTCGACATCATCTTCATTTTTAATTAATTTTCTTATTTGGGGTTCTTTCTGGTGGCCTTTCGATGCTTCCACACCTTTCTGGACTTCTCTGTTGGGCCCAATCTACTATTTATTATCACTACTTTTCTTAGCTCGGTATATAATCCACTCTCAGCCCAATCTATTCACAAAAGTAAACGTATACTCGCGTAAAGCAACCATGTATAGCGACAAATAATTATATTTACGAAATCGTGTTTTTAGTTCGACCTTTAATGCAAAGCGTGTGTTTTTTGAAATACAAAACGTGTGTTTTTTAAAATTAATATAATGCGTGTTTTTAAAAAGTTGTCAAGTTTATAATTGATCAAACTTAAAGTGTATTAAGAGATACTTTGGGGTAATTTAGGCAAACTGCACTAATTTAAGTTTTCAAGATTGCAATATTTCAAAAATACGCATTCACTTTTTATAAGTATGTCCGGTAATGTTTCTTTATAATTAAAAAGAAAATTTGGTCCCTCAGTAGGTCTTTGTGAGGGAACATTACCTGAATAGTGTGTCTCAATCCATAAAGGGTTGTGTTATACAAACCCTCCCTATATTGTCACATCGGGGGAGGGGGTTGGTCAAACCGTACAACCCGCGATGCACACCGTACAAACCGCCGATGCGTGCAATGATTTAAAACCCTCCCTATGGGAGGGTCCAAAATAACTTGCCCCATCCATAAATAATTCATGTCCTTTGACAGATTTGTGGATCTATAATTGTTCAAGAACTCGAGTAATTTAACATGTAAAAAAAATAAAAATAAATAAATAAATAAAAAATTGTATACAGTAGAAGTGTTCTTATATAAGCTCACAAGCTTATCTATTTTGTAACCATATTTTACTATATAAGCTAATTAGCTCATAAGTCCTTCAAAAACCTCAAACAAACACCCTTCAAATAGGCTTGCTTTTGAATAATAAATATCAGTTTTTAAAGCGTGGCTTAAGAAAATAGTAAAAAATTAAGTCTTCCTTCAAGCTCGAAATTTATCAAGCTCAAGTAGCCGTAAAAGCTCGACTCTTTAACTATTATCTTCGTTTAAGTTTGCATTATTTTTTGTTCATATGATATTATGTAAAATATAAGGAAAAAAATAAAATAATAATATGTTTAATTTTTTTTTTTTTTTTTTTTTTTTTTTCTTTTTATCTGCAAGTGGTTTTGACACTTGCATTGATTTCCGTTACTAAACACGCTATTCGTTTGTTATAAACATAGCTTTAAAAATCATTTCTCACTATGAAATAGTGTAGTGTTTGCTTTACCATACCACCACTTTAGATTTTAACATTGCATCTAGAACTTTAGGTTTACATATAAACAATTAGCATGAGTATAACGGGAAAAACGAAGTAATTTTAGACGTTATCTAAAGTCTAAACTATTTAAAAATGACAAAAAGTCTTCTTTCTCTCCTTCCGACTCGTTCCTTTCTCCATTAAGGCGTGTTATTTAAGTATGATTAATTCTAACATTACGATTATAAAATGGAACACATCGCCATAAATCGATCTCTTTCAAACTTTTGTTTTTTACCTTCGATCTTTGATTTTTTACCTGCTAATTCATGGGGTAAAATTCACTGTTGCACAAACTCAAACTAGGTCGAGAAAGCTAGTTGGCATGCCTACTTCACGATAACTTCTTAATAATTACATCATCACATGCATGTAGGATTTTTTTTAATACCAATTTGATAGGTTTGAAACATGTTATCCTTATATATAAATCAACTTTTTTATGTGCACTTTATTGAGTTTGTAGTTACTGTAGGAATATGTGAATCATAAATAAACTATAAACACATAATCATCACGAGTAAGCGCAGCGGAATGGATCTACATAAACATGTAAATTAATTAACATAAATTAAATAGATGCGTACCTTGTTTGATTCCTAGCAAGAACAAGGAATCACGTGCTCCAAGAACAATATAAACCCTAATAGGGTTTTAGGATGGATCGACAAGGGTAAGTAACACTTCCAAGATCACAAGCTAAAGTAAGCTTGTCACTCGTTCCTGTACACACGTATTACTAGCGTCTCAATGTGAAAAGCTAGGTTCATGTATCACAAATAAAACATCACAACACCTAGGGTTTGATGTTCTTGATAATACATGATCGAATCCCCTAAGAATAGGGCACACCACTGTACATCAAAGTAAATAACTTGCATGCATATATAATTACGCATGTAATATATATGTAGCAATAATCTACCCATGTGCATGACTCCTTTAGTCCTTTTACTGTAGCATAAAGTACGTCAGTGGGTATATAAGGAAAAGAACCGATTTGACAATTGGTTTTGGGATACATGTGTCATTCGGTTAGGGATATATTATGTGTCATTCGATCCTTATAAAACAAGAGGCTTTTATACGAATAAAACTTGTCCTCCAAGTTTTATTTTTCACCTCTTCATGTTTCATAAATCGACATTTAACCCCCTCTATTTTCCTTGTTCGATCATATAAATATTTGTGACTTAATAATTAATTATATTAATTATTAATACATTGAGACTCATACGTAATGTGTGCAATCCCGAGCCTCGGGTTCGAAACCGGACATACAAATATTAATAAATAATCCATAAACTCTAACAGCTCCCACTTGGATATTCATTAATATAGTAATGACATGGGTCAGTCTAGCTTAACCTTCCCAATGCCGCCAGCTCGATCCGAGTTCTGGTTCTCCTGGAAAAAAAACCACGTGATGAAATTAATCATCATACTTATCCTTTTGTTACTAATACCGCGTTAATTTGGATATGGATCTTTGTCATTCCATAATTAACTATTATGTTTCTCGTTGTCTATGATTGATCAAGATTACCAAATCATCTGAACGTCTTCCAGATAGACTTTGGGTATGGCCATACAAACATCTTGTCAACCCTACGAGGGGCCCAGCAGTATTATACTTCAAAACAAATTTGAAGGAACAAATCCTTTATTGACTACGAGCGTGACCCTTAGATTTCACATCACCTCCGAAAATAGCCCTTATAACCACCTTTTACGGACAGCGTTAGACTATCTTACAGAAAATGAGCTACACCCTCGGCAGTCACCTGGTATCTCAAGTCTGAGGATAAATATTCATGATATACTTGATGACGACGATCCATAAAGTATAATCATGTGGTTGGGATAAGTCCTATATTCAATTTATCCAATATTGAATATCATGTGACATTGGTGTCTCAACCTTACAGTACATTCTACCAATCCTCGCATTTGTCTTAGTTCAATAATATTCCCATATTATTGATCGACAACAGACTATTTAGAATAACATTAGTTATTCATGGATTTAAACATGCAAATATATGACACAAATATTAATAATGAGAATAAACGTTATCCGCACTTTATTTCATTAAAATAATAATTGTTTACATGTCCCTTATCCAAATACTAACTAGATCAATGCATGATAATTCTCATTAATGAATTATGCCACAAGTCATGTTCCACATACTTGTTGACAAGGCATAAATCAACTAATGTTAATCTATCGGAATTTTGAGAATACTTATTTCATATAATGAAATTCTTGTATGTGTGCATTCATCTATCTAGATATTGCCACATACTTCATAAAATGCGTGACATCCTCATGCACGAATTTATGACAATTAAACTACCAAACCTTGTAGTTAAAGTATTCTAATTCTTTATGTATAATGCAACTATGCTCATAACGAACATAACTAGTATACATGGTCTCCTAATAAGGATGAGCTCCCACCATGACTAGCATTGAGTGTCATCTCAATCTTACTAGCATCATTGTATCCAAACAACAATTCGCTCTTTTAAAGTTCCGTAAACTTTAACATTCATCGTGTAATATTTTGATATCTTCAAATCCTTCAAGATTTGACCATAATATCAATCAAGCAATAACTTGCCATATGATTCGTGTTTAGAATTTTGGAGCAAATCCAGGCTGAGGATGTAAATTCTAAACCATATCCATTACACTTAGTTATCTAATAATTTATAATTAGATACTAATGTTGTCAATCATCTTGCATCCAAGCATGATACAACAAGCAACATGATGTACATGAATAATCATTTCGTCAGCCTTAGATTTATTCATGTCATATCTTTTTCAAGATATGTTTCTATCTAGATCTTCTAATAGAATATCATGTTCTTTTAGAATCAGTTATTTTACCGCTTATGTTTATAATCAATAAACACAATGTTCAAGGTTTTATTTCCTAAATTTCCATGTGAAGTTTCATTCCAAACTTAGTCTTAACATATAATGTTAATATTAATGGAATGTTACTTCCCATATGTTATATAACATATATGAAATAAGAAAATAAATACATCACTCCCACTAGCTTTCAGGAATATTAAGAAATATCTTAATTTTAATTATAAATCAAACTAGATTTAATAACTAAAAATAAGTATATCTTTTAGATGCATGCATTAATCTATTTACAAATGATTTGCACTTTTGTATACTATTAAAGATTATTTGAATTCAAACACTCCTTTCAATTACTTTTCGTCCTCGCTCAAGTAATTATCCAAGAAAGAGTTTGACATTCCATTATTAATTTCATATAAATGAAACTAATAATGACAATCATAATCTTTATATATTTAATGTGTTTAGAAAGAATTTCAATCACATTTAATTGCTTAAGTGTGATTGATAATCTTTTCACACATTAAATATGTATACAAATTTGTCCATTATGATTTCTACACAAGAATTTAAATCTCTAGGATTTTCATTTCCTTTGTAGAAATTCATTTTCATTCTATAGTGTAACTATAGAGTTTAAGATCAACTACGTTTCCAAACTAGTTATCTTCTTGGACTGCATCTAATTATTCATAGTATGAGTAATTGCCAAATAAACATTTGCAATTTATTAACAGGCATATCACGATCCTGTAACTCATAACCCTCAGCATATTCTACAAATATTTGAGATATCCTTACGGATCTATGAATTAAGAATTCCATCATCTTGAGATTTAACACTAACATGTTAAATCCTCATTATGATTTTGCTAGTGTATTCTAGAAGATCACGTATCTTGTAATTTTATCTTATCAAGATAAAACTCCCACTTGCCTTTTGCAATTTATAGATTACCTATAAATGCTTAGCAAATAGAGCAACACAAAACTTGTTCTCTTTTGGGACTTTGCAGATACAAATTGACAGTTCCTAACCTTAATTTGTTAATAACCTACCCAACAAGTAGTTTAACAAATTCTGAACTTCAATTTTAAGACTTAATGTGATTCAACACATTCCATAATCAATGGTGTCTTATTAATCTTCTAGGTTGGAGTCTAATTGAGTATATCCAATTCATACTCAATTTTCTAACCTTGATATCTTTAGGAAGATTAGAAGATATAGTTATCTTTAATCAAACAATTTTTCAAGAGTTTGATTTTCCTAATTGAACATACCATAAATACTATGTTTTTCATTAGGATTTATATTGTAAGTCATTCTTACAATATATAAGATAAATATATATCGTTTTGGCTTACCTATTTACCAATTAAATCACTTTAACGGTACAATAGATTTTACAAGCCAATTGCATAATTTATAACATAAGTGCCTTATTGACCAAGCCACTTAATTTCTATGTCTTACCAAAAAGACATAAACTGTTATAATCCCAATCTATGTTATAAGTCATCAATCATCTCCATGACTTCTTGTATATGTCTTAATAAAAAAAAACATAACAAGTTAACGTCTTACTTCAGTATAAGTCTCATAGCAATAAAAGACTTCATATTTATATCTACAATATAAACATGTATAACTAAAGTAACCATGAACACCACAACTTGGTTTCAATATTTATTTCAAGTTAATTTATTTACTTCATATATTTATGTCATTCCAAGAATACATAAACATCTAAATATGAAGTAGTATAAGATTACTTCATTTATTTATGTCATTACATCAATACATAAATATTTACATTTGAAGTAGTCTTATTATCATATTGACACTTGTTCTAATAATTATCTAATTTAGGAACTTGTAAATTAACATCGTTTCATTTCATCAGCCGAGGCTAATAATAATAAAAGTATGTAATTTACCTTGTTATTAATATCTAGTAATGAAAGTAGATATTAACTCCAAGTGTTCTATAAATTAGAATGTGTATAAAACACATTAGAACATCAATCTCTGACCTTGCAGTCAAGAGAACCTTTTAAATCATATTCCTTCATGTTGTTGCTTGCACACAATAAGATTTCTCCCACTTGTGCATGGAACAACATCACGTATCAGATAAACAACACGTCAATAGTTTGCTTATTTGATCAATATGATTGTGTCATAGATATAAGTAGATATATAATCACCTCGTCTAGTAAGGAAACGTACACGACTATCCTTAATACCACAAGTGTCTATAATTGGAAAGTATTTTATCTCAAGAAATTCTAGAGATAATCCGTGTAACTACCAAGACTTGTAGCTCCCACTGAATTTAAGATCACTGCATGAACTCATTATTCAGTAATTTCAGCACTATGCTCCCACTGGCTTTGACAACATTGTAAGTGTTGCATTACCAGTAAAAGCAAATAGCGTGCTGTTTACTTTCCTATACCCTTGATGAATTCCTTACGTAATACTACTAAGGTACTCAAGGAATGTATTCTACTTTGTAAATGATGGAATATCCATCAATGCAATTAACTTGAAAGAATTGGGTATGCAATTTCTTCCTTAATTAGGTCTACCATCCCCATCATGGAATGTAGCACCTTTTAATTGGTTAACGCATAACAACTAGATTAAACATTCTAGTTTGCCTTTTACCACTTTTGCGGTAATTAGTCTAATTTCTAATTTAATAACTCCTAACCATGCAATTTCTTTAAGAAATTCGCCATGAGTTATTTCTTATAATATAGACAATTCTAATTTTCCTATTATACCTTTCTCATTCATGAAAAGGAATAGGATTAAGTCTCACTCTTCACACGGAAAGTGGACTCGGTTTATTCTTTTCAGCAAAAATTGACTCTATCCAAAACCCCTACGGGTGTAGATCAATTTACTACTAAAAGAATATCCCATGTTTACGGTTTTTAACGTTGCATTAAATACATTAAAAGAATTTTCAAAATTCAATTTAGTATTTTTGATAATAACTTTTCAAGAAAATTAAACACCCACGGTAAATGAAATTTCACCATTTAATTTTCATAGAAAATTAGGATCCAAATTGACGTCGTTTCATCACATCAGCTTTGGCTGCTAGCAATGAAAGTACTCAATAAGGTAGAGCTACACTCAATTGCCAATGTACAATTGCAATTCCTAGAATCATGGGACTTACATTATATTGCCAACATCAGTTGCAAAATGTAAACATGTTTCATCCCCAAATCTTTATGCCTTGACGCCGTCCCATCACATTCAGCTTTGGCTGCTAGTGATGAAAGTGCTCAATTAAGTTAACCAACTTAAGAAACTGTAAATTGACGTCATTCCATCACATTCAGCTTTGGCTGCTAGCAATGAAAGTACTCAACTTACCCATAGACAACAATCTTTTAAACATCAACATTCAGCTTTGGCTGCTAGTGATGTAGGATGAGGCCTTAGGTGTTCCTTTTTGTAGTTGGTTGGCATATTACTTAAATTTAAGGGTTTTTAAATTTTGATGTATGTTATCAAAAAAGATGTACAAAGATGTCATGCATTCATCTTTGTATCATATGTTTTCTACAAAAACCAGTTTACTCATTCGTAAGCTCAAATCATCAAAGTTTTTAATTGAGGCGTTGAGCAAATTACAACATTGCCTTAAGATGCTTCGTACTTTTTCATGGTGTACTTGGTAAGTCTATTATTGACACACAGGCGAGCGGAGGAGCAAACGTTCACCCTAAGGCGATTAAAAACGCGCCCCTTTCGGATGACAATTTAATGTCAAGCCTCCTTATACCCACTTTATTAGTTTGTCAATAATAGGTCCGCCGCTTCGACCACTTTTGTACAGTCGCGTCAATCAACTAAAACTTATGATTTTCTTGCTTAAAACAATTTATGTAGTAAATTATTAATTGCTAGTCTCGCCTGGGAGCAAATTACCGTGCGAAGCGAACCACTGTCGGCACATAAGACTTGGCGATTAAATGGTTTACTACAAATGTTTCATAGTTATTAGGTTCATTTATTTTTATTTTGAAAAATTACCCTCTTTGTTGTTACAATCCATCATAATTAAACACACAAAGAACAAGTAATTTAAAATAAATAAATAAACACATAATAACACATATATGATCATCAACGATATTATATAGCCACATGCAAACCTTTTTGATAAATCCTATTAATTATCTATGTGAATTTTCATGTATCTAATCAATAAAACTCCCATTGGTTTTCGAGCTCATTGTACCCAATGGACCACAGACACCAAATAAATTTGGCCGCGTAAGTTTTGATCAATTAGATACCACATTGCACATAACCAATTTTAATTAATATATTAGGGTCTTCCCTAATTTAAGATCTATCTTAAAAATCATGTGGCAAATAAATCAACAAACATTCCATGACAAAATATGCAAGATTTTGTCATGGATCCCATATTGCACATATAATCATGTTAACACATATTATCATGTCAATATATCCTGTACGCAATCTAATTAATTAATTAACGACGTCACATAAGGTACTCATTAATTAATCCCTAAAAATTGCATGCAATCCTAGGGTTTCTACAAGTTTTCTACAAAAACTAAAACCCTAAATTTTAAATTATGGGTGTCGACCCAATTTATTACAAAGTTAGGGTTTATAAAATAAAAAAACCTAGATCAATAAAGATTGCATGTATCTAATCATAGATTCAATTTTTAAGGTTTTTATGTAATCAATTACATGTTAAAACGCGGCTCATGATGCCACTGTAGGAATATGTGAATCATAAATAAACTATAAACACATAATCATCACGAGTAAGCGCAGCGGAATGGATCTACATAAACATGTAAATTAATTAACATAAATTAAATAGATGCGTACCTTGTTTGATTCCTAGCAAGAACAAGGAATCACGTGCTCCAAGAACAATATAAACCCTAATAGGGTTTTAGGATGGATCGACAAGGGTAAGTAACACTTCCAAGATCACAAGCTAAAGTAAGCTTGTCACTCGTTCCTGTACACACGTATTACTAGCGTCTCAATGTGAAAAGCTAGGTTCATGTATCACAAATAAAACATCACAACACCTAGGGTTTGATATTCTTGATAATACATGATCGAATCCCCTAAGAATAGGGCACACCACTGTACATCAAAGTAAATAACTTGCATGCATATATAATTACGCACGTAATATATATGTAGCAATAATCTACCCATGTGCATGACTCCTTTAGTCCTTTTACTGTAGCATAAAGTACGTCAGTGGGTATAGAAGGAAAAGAACCGATTTGACAATTGGTTTTGGGATACATGTGTCATTCGGTTAGGGGTATATTATGTGTCATTCGATCCTTATAAAACAAGAGGCTTTTATACGAATAAAACTTGTCCTCCAAGTTTTATTTTTCACCTCTTCATGTTTCATAAATCGACATTTAACCCCCTCTATTTTCCTTGTTCGATCATATAAATATTTGTGACTTAATAATTAATTATATTAATTATTAATACATTGAGACTCATACGTAATGTGTGCAATCCCGAGCCTCGGGTTCGAAACCGGACATACAAATATTAATAAATAATCCATAAACTCTAACAGTTACCTTATAAGTTATAACTCGATATGATTTGAACTTAGAGGGTGTTTGGAATTGCGTTTGTATGCAAATTCTTTAATTATTTCTTTTCCAAAACGCTATAATCTGGTCACTAGTTTTTGGATCAAGAAAGTGAATAATTGATTATCTGCGATTATAGCTACCCAAAACGCAGTTTGAAAAAAGCAAATACATGCTTTTTGAAAACACGGTTCACATTTCTTTGAAAAGTTACAAACTACCACTCAAATATCACTTTGATGCTTTTTGAATGAAAGGGATTAATCACATAAAAAAAGTATTTTTTTTATTGTAATTCATCAAACTATTCTTTTATGCATATGTATGTTCTTCGGGATTGGGTAAATATACAGTATATGCTTTTTATCACTGAAAAGTTCTATAAAGAAAAAGAAAAAAATTAATTAAAAATGTTGTATGAAAGATATTGTTGTCATAAAATATATATATATATATATATATATATATTATATATATATATATATATATATATATATATATATATATATATATATATATATATATATATATATATATTTATTGAACAGCAGCCAATATTATAACCAAAGCAACCAAATACAAAACAAAGTAACATATTCCCAAACAAGATGATTGAGAATAAAGGGCACCCCACCAAACACCCTTCCAGGGGATAAAAAAGGAAACAAAAACACTAAACACCTACAGGCCTCAATACACAGCTACTAAAATACAACTCATGACATGATCAAAACTACATATATGGAAATAAGCCCACGCCATACTTTAGTCCTGCAAGAACCTGAGCAGTTGTACACCTGAAGCTTTTTAAATAGTAACGAGCTGGGAAATTCGCGCTTTGCCGCGGGAGTGCGGTGCTGAGTTTTGTTTGAAATTAGCTAAGCACGAAACGAATCGTATTTGCCAAATATATTGAAATATATTGAATTCTTGAAAGTATTGCAAGTTTATACTCGTTTTCGTTGGTGTATTCTGAAGTTTATACTTGATTTTATTGGAAAAATGATTTCGTGAACAATGGCGCAAGTTTCGTAATTTTTTGAGTCCGTTTGCTATGTCGAATGATCCCCGAACCGTTTTAACGAAAAATATTGCTAGATTGGCAGTTATAGTCCCTCCGCCCCAATTTTACTCTTCCTACCCTCATTTTCATAATTTCATTTCCACCCCTCCCCATTTCATATAAAAACCCTTTGATATTTTTTTTTATTTCATTTTAGCATATAAAACACACACACTTTTTTTTTTTGCCTCTCTCTCTCTTTTCTCTTGAACCCGCCGGCAACACCATCTTTTCCGGCCAACCACAACCGCCGGCCAACTTTCCGGTCACCGGAATATTTTTCGGCAAATCATTTTAATTGTTGATTCGATAGATCGGTTTACGCTTATCATTTCTGGAGATTTTGAGCCTTCGGTTACCACCACAACACCACCCACGCGCCACCACAGTCGCTGCCTTCACACCGAGCCCCCACCAACCACTCTAGCCGCCTCTTCTTTCGGTAAAAAAACCCTCCACGCGCCCTTATTATTATTGTTTTTAAATATTTATCAAACCCTAATTCTTATATTTATTTAAATCCGATTCTTAATTAATCTTTTAATAAAAATCTTTGATTAAAAATGTTTTAAAACAAAACCATGTGGATCACCGAGTCAACTCGTGTTGACTCGGAGTGAGTGTAACGCCCCGTACCCGTTTTGACTAAAATTTAAAACTTTTGACGCGGAAACGCTTGACTTTACCGGACTCATACAAATTCATCATTTACATATCCAAAATCTATCACATTTAACCCTTTAAAATACTTGCAAGAACATATACTCGAACACCTTTCAAAACATTTCATAATCAATTGTATAACACAACCAAACGATCCTTCAGACCAAGGATACGCCGTATCCTTTTGAGGGATACGCCGCATCACAGCTGAGAGACCATGCGCCGCATCAACCTGAAATGATGCGCCGCATCACCTTAAACTCCTGATACGTCACATCTAATACACTAGATACGCCGCATCACCTTAACTTCTGATGCGTCGCATCTAATATACTATATACGCCGCATCGA
The DNA here is from genome assembly GCA_021014915.2 of Artemisia tridentata subsp. tridentata. Lineage (NCBI taxonomy): Eukaryota > Viridiplantae > Streptophyta > Magnoliopsida > Asterales > Asteraceae > Artemisia > Artemisia tridentata. The sequence goes on from CP139504.1 coordinate 112,301,934, forward strand.
CCAACTAAGACAGAACATCAGCAGGTAAACCTGCATATACTCAACACACCACACAATCCACTTTAACCTCAATACAACATTATAACTTATGCCAAAACACTCATTTTACATTCAAAACCATATTAAACTATAATACACGGCAATTGACCCGTTTGACTCCAAAATGGGTACAAACATGTTGAAATCCAAACGTTCCTTTAGACATTAACTACAAACACTTAAAACACACTTGACGACTCGTTAGACCCCCAAACCGTTACCCGACTTTGACACACTTTATACGACTCATAAAATAGACTCTCGGGGTACAACTTTGACTCGAGCTCGGTATTCTACCTAGCTCCTAATGCTTGCTATCTTCCAATTCCATTCCAAATCCTCATGCTACAATCCAAGCCCTCCATTCCGCCGCGCTTAAGCCTACAAAACATTAACAACTAAAAGAATAAGCTTACGCTTAGTAAGTAACCCGTCGTAAAACATATATCATACACATATTCTCACATAAGCGTCATAATCGCACAAAAGCCTCTAAACTACCACATGCCACTCATGACGTACACAACTTCTTGACATAACCACATTCATTCATCACAACCATAACCAACAACATACTTTAACTAGTCCAAAGCCGATAACTAACATACTCCTATCCAAGTCACTAGCCATCCATCCTTAGCTCACAACCATACTAATCCAACTCTTGTACACTTATATCACCACAATCATACATGATAAATACATACATAACACATGTTTTAGGGAGAGTTACTTACCTTAGCTCCACGCTAAGCACATAATTAATATCATCAACATCTATATCATCAACATCATCATTATCCTCATAAGCATCCTATAACACATAATCATACATAACATATAATACATAATCATTAACTATAACCATGATTAATACAACCATAACTAACCTCTAAACACTTCTAATCATCATATAATCATATATTGATTATATGATAATCAATCCCACCATTTACTAACTTAAACCCATTATAAACTTATCACATAATTATCATTACCTCTTAATTATCTTAAAACACCATTTACCATTTAATCCTAAGTTAGGGTTTACAAACCCTAATTTCATAATTCATCAATTAAACACTAATTAAGCATCATGAACATCATACCTTATGTAAGAAACAAGCTATAGGCTTAACCCTTGAATTATTACCACTATACCATCATCATCTCATCACCAAATGCTCCATCATCTTCCCTCTCTTCTCTCTATCTCGACATCACAGGAACACCCAAGAATTGTGTGGAGATATCTATAACCTAACACATATAAACTAGCTGAGAGGGCATTTCTGTCATTTCTGCTTATTTAAGGTCGATGCGCCGCATCTATATTTTAGATGCACCGCATCTTATATACGCCGTATCTCCTTCTCCAATACAGCGCATGGACTATAACAAGCCGGTTCTACTTTCCATTCTACCATACGCCGCATGTAACTTCCTGGATGCGCCGCATCTAGGCCTCATCAGACCTCCACTTAAAAGACTCAGCCACATATCCTTGGTCAAACATACTTAGGTTCGGGTCAACTTCATCTGGGGTAGGCCTATTTGTATTCCGGGAAACGGGTCTAACAATTCTACCCCCTTATTTAGATTTCGTCCCCGAAATCTGTCATTCTATTTCTAACCACACTTAATCTCATAACTCCCCTCATTCTTAGCCCCTTAACTCTTAGTTCATTTAGTGCAACGATCTCAATGATCTTGCAACTCTAGACTTCTATACTATAATCTCAACGCGTAATCTACTATAATCAATACTTATCAACGCAACTTTTCTAAGATTTCCCATAATGACTACCTGTTATCCGGGAACATCTATATACATGACTCTAGATAAGTCAAACTTCATTACTATAACACGCCATCATCAATGCACTAAACATAATATAACATCATAATCCGACCAATCTCCCATTCCACATATTACCAACATATATCAAATCAAAACTGGCAACTTGACTCAAAATATACAAGGTACCATACAAACGGCACCTTACAAAATTCTTTCTTACATATCACCTAAGCAATCTATCTTATCAAATCCTAAGAAAATTTACCAAAATTTCTTATCAATTCAACACACAACTCATTCCAAGCGTCTATCTTAAGGCTCCGCATAAAACCTTAATGTCGTCATAAGTTTTATTCATATCTTTCTTTTCTTATAACGTCTAACACGTTTTACTTTTCATTTTCTCCATTCATTTTCCATGCTCACGTCATATCGGCTACACATAAGCCTGCTTATTCATTCATGTCATTTTGATTGCCTTCTAAGGCTTATAGATATATTACAGGGATTAGCTTGTAGCGCCATACTTTAACATTATCACCTCATTACACTAGACATCATCACAAACTGTTTCCATACTCACATTTTGCACCACAACATAATTACGTATACAACATTTTGAAACATCATTACGATTCCTTTATTCCGCCAGTTAACTTAAGACTCAAAACCTAGATTCCTCACAAGATTTCACTACAAGACACAATCTAAATTTAATCCTCCTATTCTTGGTCCTTATAATTCCCAGCTAACTCTAAACTCCCGCCTTCTACTTCTCTAACCCTACTCGTGCCGTGTCAGCAACACATAAGCCCACTCGTTTATAATTTTTCATTTACATGTAGAGGCGTCCCAATCGATGTAAACCAAGAAATATAAATTAGTGGTTATGTACTCCCGACATAACACCACTACTCCTAATTCCCAATTTAACTTTTATTATTTTCTCATTGTTTTTATTACATTATTTTTATTCTTCTTAGACTTGGATCCTTCACATTATCACATTCATCATGGGGATACTTTTATATGCCATGGACGTAGGCAACCCCTTGCCGGTGAAGGCAACACTTTTCATCCCGAAGGATCTTTAACATTCATCCCGAAGGATTCCTTAACATTCCTTTACTTGGTCATCCCGAGGGATACCACATTTAACATTCATCCTGAAGGATCATTACATTCACACTTTATCACCTTAACAACGGATCCAAGTCATAAGCACCACACACACATTATTACATTCGTTTATTATAGTAATTACAGCTAATCGCCTTAGCCGTAATATGATAATTTCAAGACAATACCTTAACCTCATACACGCCCATCTCATTATGGCTATTAGTACTTAAGAAATTTCGCTCTATTTCATTCTTTCTTATATTCTTAGCTCGTTGCATTCTCATTCTCATACCTTATCTCATTTCTTAATTTATTTATGTATTTAAGCGATATTATTCTTTCTCGCCATTTACATATATGCCCTTCATAGATTAATAACGTTAACACCTTCATTAGCGTTACCTTTTCTTTTCACGCATTCCATTTACGTAGGTTCGTTACGTTACCGCACAATGTATTATTATGTTATTGCTTGCACACTTGACTCGTCCTATTCGATCATTAGCGTTAAAACGTACTCTTTTTATCTTGTCATTATCTTACCAATACACCTTACTTCAATCCTACAAATTTTACGTCATGTTAAGTATACCATGTACATTCTTAACTTATCGCGTTTAATTTCTGACACTCAAACTTTTTCATTTAATTTCTGTCTGTTATATATCCCTGTTTAATCGCAACTTCACCTTCACGCTTAACTCTTAAGTACTTTACTCTACCGTTACCCCGTCTCTATGCCAATTTAACTTTAGTCCTTAATCACTAAATTTAATGAGACCCTATGTGGGTCACAATTCACGCCATCTCTCTCTATCCTCATTCTTTAATCCTCAAGTTATCAAACACCTTAATATTAACTCATTAGTTTCATCTTGTCTCTTCACACCATACGTTAGTACACCCAATATCATCACGATCCATACTTAAAGCGTCGTTACTAAATCTTATTTGTTTTTCTTATGTCAACAACCCCTAACAATTAGCGTGTCAATTTCATCTTATCATTACACATTATGATTGGGTACACTTCTCGTCATCACAATCCATTATTTATGAGTTAGCACCTTAAGTTACTTATTGATTCCATCCCTAATACCAGTTAGCATCTCTCTTCTTGTCTTGCTATGGCTATTCTTTTATCATACACAATCTTGTGTTGTTTACCCTTACGTTGATCCACTTACTTACACATCTACAACCCAACTATAAACTCATTCTTACGTTCGTCAGCAACTCACTACGTGTCATCTTTATTTTAAACAAGTTCTATATAATATTTGTTCATTATATTTTACACATTTCTATGTGTTCTTACAACGCACTTTTATAATTGCCCGTCAACCCCGTGTTGACTACATTCTCAACCTTTACCATTACTTCATTTTAGTCTTTTCAACTTTTACGCATATAAACCTTACATAGGTTTATTCTATCGCACTCACATAAGTCTCATCATACACATTTCAATACAGATATATTGACATGATTATATTCATGTTTTACAATTCTTTCTAGCATACTTCAAGTTACTTTTGACTTCTGGCAAAATCTATATCTCATTCATCATTTCTACCCATTTGGTATTAATATGTTTTAGTTATCATGTTTTATATGATACATGACCTCACCACATCTTATTCATACACCCTTACTTTCTCATTTGGTTTAGCATATAAAAACTCATACCCCAAGCATGTATTCATTTATGTATTTCCAATCATCAGATTACTAACATACTTCGTTATTCATTTCTTACTTTATATTACACTTTCAAAACATTTATGTTTTCCAAGTACTTACCCTGCTTCTTAACTTATTTCACATATCGATGTGTTGTTTTTAATTTTTATCGACCACTACAAGGTCAACACATAACATGCATTCTAATGCATCTCAACTCATACACTTCTAAGCCATCGTGCTCTCAAGCACACCACATAAAACTTAGACCTATAATGACTTACCATAGACTTAACATCGCATAAATGACAACACCTAACATCATATAAGCAATCATATCATAACTCTTTAATTTTACTTACTAGCCCGCCTCTAATACCACTTAGCTTTGCTACTCACAATTCATCACTATAGTTCTATCATACATTCACATATCGCAATACGATCCCCGTCACCAACCAAGGTGCACGACTAACTAATCATCTAAGTATCTCAAGTCCTCATGGTCTTGTAACTTAAACACAACAACACTATTATAAGCATACATCACCTACCATCAATAGGCTCAACTAGCATCAACGTAATCCATCCAACACTTAGCAATTAACTTTCGCGCAACCAACACTTATGTCCAACGCTTCTAAGAGTGGTTTAAGTCTAGGCAATCCTAAAGAAAACCTAATTCACTTAAACCGAAGCTCTGATACCAAGTTGTAACGCCCCGTACCCGTCTTGACTAAAATTTAAAACTTTTGACGCGGAAACGCTTGACTTTACCGGACTCATACAAATTCATCATTTACATATCCAAAATCTATCACATTTAACCCTTTAAAATACTTGCAAGAACATATACTCGAACACCTTTCAAAACATTTCATAATCAATTGTATAACACAACCAAACGATCCTTCAGACCAAGGATACGCCGTATCCTTTTGAGGGATACGCCGCATCACAGCTGAGAGACCATGCGCCGCATCAACTTGAAATGATGCGCCGCATCACCTTAAACTCCTGATACGTCGCATCTAATACACTAGATACGCCGCATCACCTTAACTTCTGATGCGTCGCATCTAATATACTAGATACGCCGCATCGACCAACTAAGACAAAATATCAGCAGGAAAACCTGCATATACTCAACACACCACACAATCTACTTTAACCTCAATACAACATTATAACTTATGCCAAAACACTCATTTTACATTCAAAACCATATTAAACTATAATACACGACAATTGACCCGTTTGACTCCAAAATGGGTACAAACATGTTGAAATCCAAACGCTCCTTTAGACATTAACTACAAACACTTAAAACACACTTGACGACTCGTTAGACCCCCAAACCGTTACCCGACTTTGACACACTTTATACGACTCATAAAATAGACTCTCGGGGTACAACTTTGACTCGAGCTCGGTATTCTACCTAGCTCCTAATGCTTGCTATCTTCCAATTCCATTCCAAATCCTCATGCTACAATCCAAGCCCTCCATTCCGCCGCGCTTAAGCCTACAAAACATTAACAACTAAAAGAATAAGCTTACGCTTAGTAAGTAACCCGTCGTAAAACATATATCATACACATATTCTCACATAAGCGTCATAATCGCACAAAAGCCTCTAAACTACCACATGCCACTCATGACGTACACAACTTCTTGACATAACCACATTCATTCATCACAACCATAACCAACAACATACTTTAACTAGTCCAAAGCCGATAACTAACATACTCCTATCCAAGTCACTAGCCATCCATCCTTAGCTCACAACCATACTAATCCAACTCTTGTACACTTATATCACCACAATCATACATGATAAATACATACATAACACATGTTTTAGGGAGAGTTACTTACCTTAGCTCCACGCTAAGCACATAATTAATATCATCAACATCTATATCATCAACATCATCATTATCCTCATAAGCATCCTATAACACATAATCATACATAACATATAATACATAATCATTAACTATAACCATGATTAATACAACCATAACTAACCTCTAAACACTTCTAATCATCATATAATCATATATTGATTATATGATAATCAATCCCACCATTTACTAACTTAAACCTATTATAAACTCATCACATAATTATCATTACCTCTTAATTATCTTAAAACACCATTTACCCTTTAATCCCAAGTTAGGGTTTACAAACCCTAATTTCATAATTCATCAATTAAACACTAATTAAGCATCATGAACATCATACCTTATGTAAGAAACAAGCTATAGGCTTAACCCTTGAATTATTACCACTATACCATCATCATCTCATCACCAAATGCTCCATCATCTTCCCTCTCTTCTCTCTATCTCGACATCACAGGAACACCCAAGAATTGTGTGGAGATATCTAGAACCTAACACATATAAACTAGCTGAGAGGTCATTTCTGCTTATTTAAGGTCGATGCGCCGCATCTATATTTTAGATGCGCCGCATCTTATATACGCCGTATCTCCTTCTCCAATACGGCGCATGGACTATAACAAGCCGGTTCTACTTTCCATTCTACCATACGCCGCATGTAACTTCCTGGATGCGCCGCATCTAGGCCTCATCAGACCTCCACTTAAAAGACTCAGCCACATATCCTTGGTCAAACATACTTAGGTTCGGGTCAACTTCATCTGGGGTGGGGCCTATTTGTATTTCGGGAAACGGGTCTAACAGTGAGTCGTATATTTATTCCTTTTTTAGTTGTGATCTCGGGTTTGTTTGGGTCTCGACTGTCGGCACGTAGCCGAGCCAAGCCGTGGCTCACGGTGAGTCACGGCGAGGCGTGGGTTTTAGTTTAAGATTAGTTGGTTGAGGTTATGTCGAATTTGGATTTTTCATTGGGATTAATGTTGTGGCAGTTTCAGATTAATGTTTGTGTCGTATGGATTTTAAAGGATTTAGTGTAAACTACCAAGTACTTTAGAGTTTGGATTAATCTGTTTATAGTTTTTATCATTTGGGTTTGCTTCTGTTGATTCACTCATGTGTTTTTATTTATGGATTTTGTTAGGAATATAAATATTCATATGAAGGTTCGGTCACCCCGAGTATCTATTTAGCATATCACATAGCTCGTAGGCTTATTTATATAAGCTTAGTATTATTAGTATTATTAGTTTTATTAGATTAGTCGTATCTATATTTGTGGAGTGGGTCGGGGCTTTCCCCACTGTCAGCTCACTCCACAGCCCACTAGGGGCACCAAATAGTAGTAAGTATATAAACCCCTTCCCACACATGGGAAAGGTGGAACTCTTGTAACCTTTCACATAGTTAATCTAATATTCACAAGTTTTTCCCAACTCTCTCTCTCTCTAGTTCTTGCATCTAACTCAAACCATGGATCTAATCTTCCATGAATCAAGACCACCCGAATCAACCACACAATCAAGATGGTTATTTCCTACAATTGGTATCAAGAGCCAAGGCTAGGTCCGGTTTGATTGTGTGTCGCTTTTATTTTGTTGGTCCGAATCTTTTGTTGCCTAAACTGTTTTTGCATCAATTTTTTTTGAATCACTACTATTACATACTGCTAGTCCATGTTTTAAGATACTGATTTGGTGTAACTTCCATGTGGGCCTCCTAAGCTTTTTGAGATCCAAAGTTGTGTTTAACATTCAGGTGGGCCTTACTGTGGTAATATCATAAGTCTTATTTGTGTTTAATCTTTTGTGATTAAAAAGTCCACTTGGGGTTCTTTGGCTCGTAAGTTTGATGTTGGTTTTTTTTCAAAAACAAAAGCTAAGTCTTGGATTTCTTATATGTTCTTGTTTATCTTGGTCAAGACAGTTTGGATTTTGGATCGTGGTTAAATTCATAGCTTTAACGTTGGTGACTTGTGGTGATATTTGGTTGTTGTTGCTTCTGGGTTTTAAGGCATACGTTTGGAGTATGCAGCAGCAGATATGATAGTCAACATGTGACTGATGTTCTTGAATGCTGTTTGTGTCAAATGGGTGTTCTTGTATGCGGTTTGTGTATAGTTTTTGGACAGTAGCTGCAAAAAGAGATAAAAGACAAAATTGGGTGATAGTGACAGCTTTGACTGGTCAAAAATGCGGTTTGTCTCTATGATGATAGATGCTGTTTGTCTATTTTTCACGAATGTCGTTTGTCTAAATGCTCACGAATGCGGTTTGTCTGTACAGTCATGAACTCGGTTTGTCTATATACTCACGAATTCGGTTTGTGTTCTTACTTGTATGCGGCTTGTGTGTTGGCACAGACGCGGCTTGTGTGTTGTGCACAGACGCGGCTTGTGTGTTGTGCACAGACATGGCTTGTGTGTTTTGCACAGACGCGGCTTGTGTATTTGCACAGATGCGGCTTGTCTGGGTTGATAAAGGTGAAAGAATAGAAGGAGATGAAGCAGTGACGAAGACACCATGACCACTAAACCATAATAACAGAGACTCTTATCGACCTCAGTTTGTAACCATTATCAATCAATCACTGCCAACACAATCCACAAACAATCACAATCTACTTCAACTCTAACCTAATCACATCTCCTCATATTACAACCTCATGCCACACCTCCAACATGACTTTAATCGAAAGGTTCTAATGATCTCAGATTTTTTTCGTGGTTAGTCAGATTAACCATCAAAACTAATCAAGGTCTTTCACACGAAAACTAATCCATCATCGATCATGATTCTTGAAGAGTTACTTCAGTGACTATCCGAATAAATAGAGTTAAGAAATATAACACTTAGGTTATTTTCTTTCTCCGATTCGTTTAAACTCTATCTAAAGGAAAAACAAATCGTTAAATTAAATCAAAGATTCGTGCTTAGGAATGTAACCAAAATCCAATATTTAAGATTAAGCACGCTTTTCGTCATAGATCGAGTTATTTTGAAGCTTGGCCTCTGTTTGAGAAAGAATCATACCAAGTGTGTTATGTTCTTCCTTTGACTCGTTTGAGAAACGAATAACAGAAATAACTACTTACCTTAAATCTTTGAAAGATCTTAAGGGAGATCATTGGTGTTCGTTAATATGAAATGGTGAAATGGGGCGGATGGTTTTGAGATAAGGGTTTGGCTGTGTAAAGGAAGAAGGTGGTGTTAGAAATGAAGCTGGACGATATTTACGTGAATTGGAATTAGACAACTAGTTTGCATTTAGTGCAAGGACCTATTGTGTAATACTCTTATAGTTGTCAAAGTTGGCATATAAATACCCTTCAAGTTATCACTTGAAGGGTGTGGCTATGAATCATTTGACACAAGAATAATATCCAAAGTTTATCACACTCCACCTTCTCTCTACTCTCTCACTAAAACCAAACATGAATATCATCTTCTTTCATGAACCTCGACCACCAGAAGGTCTTAAAAGCCGATTCTTGGTCATTACAATTGGTATCAAGAGCTAACCGGGGGCGAATCGTGGTGTGTTTGAGGTAAAAATGTGATTTTGTGGTGTGTTCTTGACTGTTACTGTTCATCAGTAGCAGTTTTGATGTCTTTGTGTTCGATGTTTGTGTTGTTTATCTTGAAATCGTTCACATATTAAAGATCAAAGGTTGTGTTTGTTTGGTGTTCTATCGAAGTGGGCTGTGAAGTTTACTTGTTCTTCACTTTAAACTTGGTTTGTTCTTTGTTCCATAGATCGACTAGAATCATACATCTTTTATAAGATTTATGTTTTTAGTTGTTTATGTGAATTATTGAGTTGGTAAAAGTCAGTGAAAATAAGTAAAAAGTTGTCAGGGAAGATAAGGTTGCATGTGGGATTGTAAGGAAAAAGTCAAAAAGTGGTTGATAAAGCAAAAAATATCGCATTTGGCCTCTTCAGCGCGTCTATCGCAATTGCACAGAAAAACTGCGTTTTATCGCATTTGGGCTGTTTTATCGCAATTGAGACAAAAAGGTCTTATCGCAATTCATCGTCTGACTTTTTATCGCATTTCAGCAATCTTATCGCATTTGGTGTCTGCAAGGGGTTTATCGCAGTTGAGCCATTCTATCGCAATTGGGTCTCTGTCAGAGTTATCGCAGTTGGCATCAGATATCGCATTTCAAGTTTGTCCGATATCTTATCTCAATTGCGATATCGGTCAAAACACCAATTGCGATATCGGACAAAACTAACTTTTCAGTTTTGTCAATTTCAGTCCCTGTACTTTCCAGCAGCCTAAGGAAACTTTCAAATTTGGCAGTTTTGGCCCTCGTACTTCTGTGAAACTTCAAACGGTTATAACTTTTGAACCGTAACTCCGTTTTCAGTCCACGACCTGTCAAAACGACCGTGAGACCGAGGAGAAGGACACGTTGAATAATTTATTCATTCAACCCAAGTTTCGAGGCCTGAAATCGCTCCAGAATGAAGTTATTGAGGTTTTAAGTTTCCAGACCAAAATTTCACCATAACAACAAGACTTCACATCAACAACCAAACTACACCTTCATCATCACCACGTATAGCCGAAAAGATCCTGAACAAGAATCGCAATCAAATGACAATGGCTAAACTATCAACTGTGACTACAAGGATGATTCATTATTACTTATTTGAAGTTGAAGTGGAATATCACGGGTACGTGTACTTAGTATCTTGAAGATATCGGGGTTGGTTGGATGCATGATTCTTCGAGATCCTTGTTTGAGCATTTATAGAATAGTGATTAAGTCTTGGGTTATCTAGTTTTCATAGGTCAAGGGGAGGATGGACGAAGACCTAGTTAACTATCACTTAAAGGAGATACGTTGTAGTACTCACTGTCACACAAAGATGTGGATAATTCAAGAGAGGTTCATATACAGTTAAGGAAGGATGGATGGGTATATGAAACGACCTATATGCTTTAAGGAGTTACGTTGTAGTGCTCAGTATAGGTTCTTAGTCACACGTCCGTGCAAGTTTAAGTCACAAGTCTGGGATATTTTACTTCAGTCTCAAGTTCGTCATAGTGGGTTTCTCCATCAGCAGTCACTACAAAAAGCCGTTGTTTTGATACAAGAGGTTTGAGAAGAGATTGATCCTAAGAGAATCGTAGAGAGAATAGTTATCGACATCAACTCATGGGGTATTGATTTGTTTGTTGCTTCTAGTTGATATGTCTATGTACACATATGTAGGATGAGTCCGAAAGATCGTCATCATCTTGGAGGGAGAAATGTATGAAATGTGTACGTCGGGGCTGTTTATTGAAGAACTGGAAGCATTCTAAGTGAGCTGAAGATGTCGATATGATGCTCCCCAAACAAACCTGTGAAGAAGTTACAAGTCATCAGTCTATAATCCATTTTCCGCTGTGCAAGAGACTGAAGACAATTTGGCAAGATTTCAGAGAAACTTCTTCTACAAGCATCAAAGCTATATCAAACGGGTTGTCAATTTGGGAGGGAACATGTAAAGAATATGCCTCACTAATTGGGAGGGAGTAATAACCCAATTAGGTCATTACAGTGATTCTGCAGGTAAGTCAAGCAAGCTGAGAAAGATACGAGAAGATCAAGAGCTACGAAGACATCCTCAAAAGGAGACTGCTCTACTTCAGCATGGCTTTTATCATTGTTATGTACTTGTTAGGAATCATTGTAACCAATTCACGTATATCTCCAGCTGGAGGGAGATTGTTAGAAATGAAGCTGGACGATATTTACGTGAATTGGAATTAGACAACTAGTTTGCATTTAGTGCAAGGACCTATTGTGTAATACTCTTATAGTTGTCAAAGTTGGCATATAAATACCCTTCAAGTTATCACTTGAAGGGTGTGGCTGTGAATCATTTGACACAAGAATAATATCCAAAGTTTATCACACTCTACCTTCTCTCTACTCTCTCACTAAAACCAAACATGAATATCATCTTCTTTCATGAACCTCGACCACCAGAAGGTCTTAAAAGCCGATTCTTGGTCATTACAATTGGTATCAAAGCATAAATGGGAAGAAGTATATTCTTGTAATTGTTGACGACTATTCAAGATATACATGGGTAAAGTTTTTAAGATCAAAAGATGAAACAACAAGTACCATCATCACCTTTCTGAAGCGGATTCAAGTTCTACTTCAAGCTCCAGTTAGGATAGTAAGAACGGATAATGGCTCGGAATTTGTGAATCAGGAGTTAAGAACATTCTTTGAAGAAACTGGTATTACACACCAGACATCAGCTGTTAGAACTCCACAGCAGAATGGGGTAGTTGAAAGAAGGAATCGAACCCTTGTAGAAGCTGCTCGCACTATGCTGATCTATTCCAGTGCACCGTTATTCCTATGGGCTGATGCTGTTTCTACTGCTTGTTTTACTCAAAACCGATCCCTAATCCATCCAAGATTCAATAAAACCCCATACGAACTTGTCAACAACCGAAAACCAGATATTTCTTATCTTCATGTATTTGGCGCTTTATGCTATCCAACAAATGACAGGGAAGATCTGGGAAAGTTGAAGGCTAAGGGTGATATTGGAATCTTTATTGGGTATTCTGAAAACTCGAGGGCATTCAGGGTGTACAACAAGAGAACGAAAAAGATAATGGAGACGATGAATGTGAAGTTTGATGAAATTTCACAAATGGCTTCTGAGAGACTCGCTCTAGAACCCGCGCTTAACCCGATGACTTCCGGACATATCAGTTCGGGACTCGCACCTCAAGGAGCTCAATCAATTCATGATGAACAACCCACAACACAAGAGCTGGATAATTTCTTCGAGTTCATGTACGATGAATACTATGGTGGCGCTTCGAAAAATGCATCTAACGAACATTCCACTGCACCCACTCAACAACCACCACCATCACTACCACATCCAGATGCATCCACAACATTCGAAGCTGGCGCACCAACTCCCTCGACATCAACATCATCTACATCTACTCCAGCAACTCCATTCATTGAAATTGTTCTAACAAGAATTGATGAGCAAGAACCAAATAATGTTGTGTTAGACGAAGAAGTCTTTGAAAACCCGTTTGGAACGGAATCTGGTGAATCATCTTCCAGATTACATGAACCGACTAACACGCAGTTATTCAGTCTAAGGTATCCTTCAACATTACAGTGGACAAAAGACCACCCAATAGAACAAGTTATTGGTGAACCCTCAAGACCAATTCAGACGAGAAAACAGCTTCACACCGATTGCGACATGTGCATCTATGTCTGCTCCGTCAGTCTCATAGAACCTAAGAACATTCGGGAAGCAATGGCAGATAATGCCTGGATTGAAGCGATGCAGGAAGAACTTCTTCAATATCAGTTACATGACACATGGGATTTAGTTCCAAGACCAATTGACAAACTAGTCATTGATCTTAAGTGGTTATGGAAAAACAAAAAGGATGAAGAAATGACTGTAATTCGCAACAAGGCTCGTCTGGTGGCAAAGGGATTCAGACAAGAAGAAGGAATAGATTTTGAAGAGTCATTCGCACCAGTTGCAAGGCTTGAAGCAGTCAGGATTTTCTTAGCTTATGCCGCTCACAAGAACATCACAGTTTATCAGATGGACATCAAGACATCGTTCTTAAGTGGAACTCTGAAAGAAGAAGTGTATGTGAGTCAACCAGACGGTTTCGTTGACAAAGATCATCCAGAATACGTCTACAAGCTTAAGAAGGCAATCTATGGTTTGAAACAAGCCCCACGGGCGTGGTATGATGAGTTATCATCTTTCTTATTGTCAAATAATTTCACCAAAGGAACAATTGATCCAACCTTGTTTACAAGAAAATACAAAAATGACATTTTGATTGTTCAGATTTATGTGGACGACATCATATTTGGGTCCACTAATCCGACGCATTCAAAACATTTTGAAAATCTCATGAAAAGCAAATTCGAAATGTCCATGATGGGTGAATTAAAATTATTTTTAGGCTTACAAATTCATCAATCCCCACGTGGAATTTTTCTTAATCAGGCTAAATACACAATTGAGATTTTGAAAAAACATGGAATGGAAAATTGTGACTCTGTTGGTACTCCAATGGTCACTTCACCAAAAATTGGCGCTGACCTATATGGGAAACTGATCCGTGTGTGAGTATATATAAATAAATATAGTATCGTGGATAATTACTAAAATAACCCGATTGCCCAAGTGCTAAGAGTATCCAGCCCGCTCACAGAAAATTCCCCCCTTAGCCCAGGGCAACTGATCCGACGGAACACAGGACGCCACGTCACCGACCAGAGTACCTCAACAACTG